>UYYA01001032.1:0-24280 GCA_900624975.1 Angiostrongylus costaricensis | reverse complement strand
TGTGGAATCGCACGAGCTGCAGGCAACTGCTAACTAACGTTCGAACCTGCAAAACAATGCAGAGAGGCGATAAAAGAAGATGTTAAAGAGCGAAGAGCAGCAGTAATCGCCGAAGCTGCAGAGGCTGGGTAAGCACACTGAAGCTTTGCCAACTACAAGACCAAGGTGATTGCACTCCGACGCGCAGACGGAACAGTTACAGCGTCCAGAAAGGCAGTGGAGAAAATCATTCACGAATACTACTCGGATCTCTTCGATAGCCACGTCCACCTTCTGTCATATGAAATGAAGGAGGATGGATATGTTGTACCACCGGTTCTCCCTTCCGAAATCCGACATGCCATTTCGTCGGCGAACAATCGAACAGCACCAGGTCTGGACAGGGTGCGATCAGAACACCTAAAGAAGCTTCTGCCACTCCTCGTAAACACACTGGCTCGGCTCTTCAAACGTTACCTGTCTGAATTCAAGGTCCTTACTCATAGGAAGGCCAGGAAGACGGTGTTACTGTTCAAGAAGGGTGACCTATACGATATCGGCAACTATCGGCCAATCTGCTTACTGTCTGTCATCTACAAACTTTTCACTCGACTCATCCTAAACAGGATTGACAGAACGTTGGACAAAGGGCAGCCATGTGAGCAAGCAAGGTTTCAAAAAAGATTCACTACGATAGGCCACATCCACACGATAACAGGACTCATTGAAGCATCGCGAGAGCACAGAAGGCCGCGCTATCTTACTTTCATCGATTTAAAGAAGACGTTGACTCAACTGAGATAGAAGCAGTCATCGAAGTCCTGGGCAGTCAGGGAGTCCCTACTCACTGTATAAAGATTCTACTTGTGTTATATAAAAATTTCACAGATAAAATGCTGGCGTTTAGCAACGATATTTTGACATAGGCGTAGAAAGAGGAGTTAGGCAAGGCGATATTATCTCGCCAAAATTATTTATTGCCACCCTATAGAACGGATTGCGAAGGTTCGAACAAGATGACGTGGCAGTGAAAATCGATGATCGAAAATTACACCGTCTTCCCTTTGCTGATAATATCATTCTTCTAATAACAACCATTAACCAGACGGAACGAATGGTGGGTGATTTCCACAACGCTTGTGTAAAGACAGGTCTTCAAATAACTCTCACAAAAACGACTTCCATGATAAACGGATTGGTTTCGCGTGCTGTATTCTCGACCAAAAGAACGAATATCTCCGGATGCTCCAGCTACGTATATACAGGTCGGGAAATCATCGCAATGAACGACTTAACTCCAGGGATGAGCAGGACGAAGCGAGTAGCTTGGGGCCTTTCAAGGATATCGAGGATGTAGTAAAGAAAACAAAGAACACCTGTCTCCGTGCTCAGCTTTTCGACCCCACATTCTTCCCGCTTTAACGTATACCTAATAAACCTGGTCAGTATGAGGATAGGATGAAAAATCAGTCAGTGATATAGAACGCGGAGTCGAAAGGATGTTGGTAGGAATCTACCGTACCACGCAAGTGAGAAAGGAGACCTGAAGCTCTAAACTACGCCAACAATAAGAAATCAGAGGCACCGATATACATGCCAAATAGTCGATTAGGCAAGACACGTAACACGTATGAATGACAGCCGATGAACAAGAACAGTTAATGACTGGATTCCTCGGGATGTCAAGCATAATGCAAGACGACCACTGACCCAATGGTCAGAGTTCTTCGTAAAAACGAACGATGCTGAACGAGTCCCTATAGCGAGCAGACCCCACTTTGCTACTCTTGCAGGCGACAGAGAGAAATGGAACTGGCGACCGCTGGAGTAACTTGACAATCAGCAGAATTATAGGTAATATACGTGATCACCGGTCCATAGAAAGGCTGATATAAAGAGGCGACTCTAAGGGGTGACATATACTCAGGTTTTTTAAAACTTTATTCACCGCCTATTTTTTTTATGGCAGAGTACGATATGAAATTCAACCACAAGGATGATGAGACTTCAGCAAAACTTTGAGTCCCATATCCGAATCGGCGACCTTACCGAGGGCTCATGCTATTCAGCATATAAACCGAAACCATTACTTTCTCTTTCTATCAGGCTTCTAATGCTGTATCAGTGCCAATTTGTGGCTTCCCGTATCATACAGCTGATGGGTGATTGTTGATGGCATCGATAGAGTAAAAACAAGACCGAGAAAAAGCCAAAGCGAGGGTTTCAGTTTGTGTGTTGAATAATATGAGTCCTTGCTAAGGGTCACCGTCAGTTTCAAGCTCATATTCGGTCACTAGACTAGGCGCAGTGATTACCGATGCCGTCGATTAGGAAGCAGAGGCGATAGTCCGAGCACATCCACAACGCTATCCTCCAGTCTACGCGGAACGCCTTAGCCCGACTATCTTCAAGATCGTAAAGAGAATCGACTTGGCGAGCATTCTGCAACATTTGTAAAGAAGAACCCACAAAGAAATCCTCAAGCAGCAGTCGAAACAATAGGTAAAGTGTTCGAAGACGGTTAAGGATGATGAGTGCGAGGAAAGCGAATCGAACAAGTGCTAGGACCCGCACAGTAGATGTGATAACATGTCACGTAAAAAAAATCATAAACATAAAACGATGTTACGCTCTAAATTTCCTGGTTACGGCGTGGATACATGCATGCTTTTTGATTCTTCCTTGTCCTTTAACAAGTAAGCAATTATTCCCAGGATCGACTTTCTATTAACCTCGGCATTGGAATATGAATGTGTCGTTTTCTTGTTCAGCAATCGCGAGGTTTTTAAACAGCATACATTTACTTCCATAGAAAAACACAATACAATACGACACTAGCTGACGTTTCAGCAGTATCGCCTTCTTCAGAGCCGCTTTTTCGTGACTTCCAATGAGGAAGTTTAGAACAGCTGATTATAGTCGCATATGGTTGACGACTGCCAAAAAAAAGCGGCTCTGAAGAAGGCGATACTGCCGAAACGTCAGCTAGCGTTGTATTGTATTGTGTTCTTCTATGGAAGTAAATGCATGCTGTTTAAAAACCTCGCGATTGCTAAACAAGAAAACGACACATTCATAAGCAATTATTCTTTCAATTTTGGTAAATTGATATTAAAGCTGTCTGACAAAACTCCTTCCCATCCAAGATATCTGGAGTCAGCCAGTGCTAAAGAGCTAGCCCAGAGGTAGCCGAAGATTGCTGAGAGAGCCTAACTAGGTCGGAATTCAACGACATTCATCAATGACGAATGAAATGTAATGAAAGTAATGGCAGAATTTCTGGAAGCTGCACAATAGAACATGTCACCTGCAGTCCCGTTGACCGTGGAGTGACTCGAGCAGGGGCCACTAGATCTTCCATTTTTCCACGTCGAGTACAAGAGTAGGTCAGTAGAATTTACCTCTCTAGGGACTTGTTGAGCATCATACCTTTCCTCCAAATTTTTCGTGTATCATCTGTCTGTACTCCGAAAGCTATTATAAGAACTTCTCCAATGACCATCGAACTCTGTTCTGTAGTGAATCGATAACTAGGAAATCTGACAAAAAAAAAGTACTTTACGTTCATTATAGCCTTCACCTGTATCACCTGTAGTCCCGTTGATCATCGAATGACTCGAACGGGCTCCAGCAAATCTTCCATTTTTCCCTGTCGCCTGCAAGAGTAGCCCAGTGGGTTCTGCTCGCTCTAGGGACTCGTCGAGCATCATATTTTCTTCAATGCTCTTTGTGAAAAACTCTGACCATCGTGCCGGTGGTCTTCCTGCAGTACGTTCGACATCCCGAAGAATTCAGTCGCTAACGACTCTTTTCCATCGGTTGTCGTTCATACCAGTTACTCTCCGACCCACCTTATCCTCGACAGTCTACCACATAGAAAGGCAACCGTTTTCGCAGATCGGAACTTTGAATCACTTCTCTTAATTGTGCAACGCGGGATACTCCTAGAATAAAATAATACTACTAATACTATAATAATACAATAATACTCCTATAATAATAATAATATACTCCTATATAATACTCCTGCCGAAAATAAACATCATTATCAACCTCGTGTAAGCTCATCAAAGAAAGAATACTCCTAGAATCGTCCTTCCGACTGCGCATTCAATAACTCTGAGTAATATTCCACCCTGTTTACGCAGCGACCAGGTTTCTGACGTATACGTTAAGACAGCAAGAACCATTGAGCCAAAAAGGTGGGCACGGGGACGAGTGTTCTTTGTTGTCCACACTACATCCTCCATGTTCTTGAAAGCTTTCCAAGCCGCTCGCTTCCTTATTTTCGATTACGTAGCTAAGTCGTTAATCATGTTGATTTTCCGATCTAGATAGGACGCAGCTGGAGCATTCGACGATCATCGTTCCGTTGTGCGTAAGTGGGGCATACGTAACCAATCTTTTCTTCATAAACATCGTTTTTGTGAGATTTAGCCGAAGATCAACTTTTCCACAAGCTTTATCGAAGTTGGCAAGCATTTGCTCCGCTTTGTGTTAAGTGTTTGCAAGCATGTTTGCTGTTATAAGAACGACCTCATGTAGTCCCATTCCAGTGTTCGCACGACGTTCTCGAGGGTGGCGGTAAATAATTTTGGTGACACAGTATCGCCTTGCCTAGCTCCTCTTTTGACGTCAATGTTAATAGTGTTGTAGAACAGTGCTATTTTGGTTGTGAAATTTTTGTACAGCTCACGAAGAATCCTTATGTACTGAGTAGGGACTCCTTGGCTATCAAGGGCTTCAATGACTGCTTCTATCTCAGCGGAGTCGAAAGCCTTCTTTAAATCGATGAAAGTGAGATTGAGCGGCCTTTTGTGCTCTCGCGATGCCTCAGTGAGTCGTACTATCGTGTGGATGTGGCCTATTGTAGTGAATCTTTTTTGAAACCCTGCTTGCTCACATGGCTGCCCTTTGTCCAACGTTCTGTCAATCCTGTTTAGGATGAGTCGAGTGAAAAGTTTGTAGATGACGGACAGCAAGCAGATTGGCCGATAGTAGCCGATATCGTGGAACTCACCTTTCTTGAACAGTGGCGCGGTCTTGTTGGTCTTCCATTGAGTTGGGACCTTCTATTCAGACAGGTAACGTGTGAAGAGCTGAGCCGGTATGTTTACGAGGACTGGCGGAAGGTTCTTCAGGTGTTCAGATTTTATCCTGTTCGGACTTGGTGCTGTTCAATTTTTCACCGACGAAATAGCATGTCGGATTTCGGAAGGGAGAAGCGGTGGTACGACATATCCATCCTCCTTTACTTCATATGAGTGAAGGAGGACATGGCTATTGAAAGGATGTGACTAGTATTCGTGAATGATTTTCTCCATTGCCTTTCTGGACGCTGTAACTCGGGGTGCAATCATCTTGTTCTTGTAATTGGCCAATCTTCGGTGGGCTTTGCGAATGCTTTTTCCAGCCTCTGCAGCTTCAACGATTACTGCTGGTCTTCTCTCTTTGAAATCATCCTTTACGCCTATCTGCATTGTTTTTCGTGCTCAGGCGTGAGTTGGCGGTTGCCTACAGCTCGTACGATTCCACGCTGGCCTATCAGCTTGAGTGTTTCTGGAGACAACCGTCTCTTGGTGACTTTCGAACTCCCAACTTTAATAGCGCTAATGTGAAGGTGTTGAATAAGCCCATCGTATTCCTCGTCGGTGTTATCGGCAATGGCATCGTCCCAACAGCCGGCTAATGGACTGAATAAGTCCCACTCAATTGTGGTTTTAGGACTTCGTTTATTGAATTTAGCTGTATTCCTCCTTTCCGCGAGAAATAGAATCCTGCACGAAGGAGACGGTGGTCTGATCTCGTGTAAAATTTTTTTGACAACATCGATATCCGTTAGGCAAAACCTACTATTTACTATGACGTGGTCTATTTCGTTATGGTCTATTTCGTTATGGTACTCTCCATTGGGAGACTCCCACGTCCAGCACTGAGGGTGGGGCTTCTGGAATTGCGAGTTGCCATTGATGGTCTTGGTAGCCATGACAAAGTCAGATAGCCGCTCACTCCGCTCGTTCCATTCTAATCCGTGGATCCCAATGTGACGTTCTTCAGACGTTCTTTTTGGTCCAATCTTGGCATTGAAATCTCCAATGGTGACCTTGAAGAATGCATGGTCTTCTCTGTAGAACCTCTCTAGGTCCGGTCCATATAGAACGTTTCGACTTCTTCGTCATAGTTTGATGTCGACGCGTAAACGATGAAGATTGTCAAAGCCGATATTGATCCACATCTTTTTAATCGTAAGCATCCGACTCTGGTTATAAGCTGTTCGAATGAATCGCTGTTCATGGACAAACTCATGTTGACGAGAACGCCGACGCCGCCGACGGCTCTACTGTCTTATGTTCCGAGGAACAGTTCTTCTCCGGTGTTTTAGACGGCGTTGAATGGGTGGCGTCGTCTCGTCTCGGCCAGGCCGATGACGTCGTACCTTACACTTTTTGCTTGCATGAGCAAGTCTTCTATCGAGGACTCGGATGCAAGTGTACGTGCATTGTAGGTACAGTTCGTCACCATAGTTCTTTGTAATCCAGGGAGCTTCTATTGGCGCTGAGATTATAGCAGCCTCTCCGTATAGCGCTACTAAATTGGGGGCTCTTTCGGGGTCAGGGGAATGAGGCCCGTTTTTTTCTTTTACTGTATTTAGCATTATGATACCCACGTGTATCTTGCTGGGCTCTGAACGTGGGGGCTGGGTATACTCAAGGGTAGCTTGCTAGGCTCTCCCAGAGTGTACATGGAGCTTATTTGTTGGATGCGACTCCTAATCGCCTCTCATATACGTCCCTGTCACTTGATTGAAGGTTTTTGGCCGAATTAACTCGTAGAATAGAATCCGTATAAGCGAGAACGCACCCACGCACGCATGCATGAATACGCCTAGCAGTTACAGAAAGTATTTGCGAAATTGGCGCAGCAGAAACATGGAGTGCATCCCCTGGATCCACCTGCGTCTCAAGGAAGCAAAGGTCGCTTTTGGTCTGCGATTAACCTCCTATCCGTCACCTGGGGACGCGCCACGCAGCCTCGCGGGTAACCGGCTCGAGATCCCTCATTTTGAGAGAGATCTGTGGTGCCCCAGCATATTCTCCATTCTTTCGGTGTTTTGATGGCCTAGCCGTTGTGGTTCTCTGAAGTCCCAGGATCAACCTGACCAAAGTCCGCCTCAGGTCGTCACCACCACAGGTAGTCTCCGCCGTTGTGTATCAGAGGGAGATTTACCACCATGCGGCTAGTCTGGTACCAGGACGGAGATGGATCGTAGCATTGCTTTACGCTTAGCTCGGCTTCCTGATAAAAACGCTGGACTCCTTCTTAGCTTGCGAGATCCTACCAGAGGGATGAATTCCCCCGCTCTACATCGCAGCCCGACACCCAGGAACACTTCCCAGCCACGATGAGACGCTGAACCGCTGGGTGGAGATCAATTCATAAGAAGATATAAATAAATACATAGATTATTCACGCCAATGTTTATAGGAAATTGGTCTTTTGAGTTATTGAAAGCACTTCAGTTAATTTTCCGATGTATAACAGTAGTCACCAAATTTGCTTAGAATGTCCACTTATCGGATATCGAACTATGTATTTCAGTATAGAGGGCAACCTGTTGAGAACAACGTGCCGATTCGTAGTGGAGTTGAGTGGGCGTTACAGGAAGCTCAGACAGTGCCACATGTTTGTTAGGAACCTTACTGCATCACACATCTTAAAGAAATTCCGTACCCTCCTACAGAGTCTCAAGCCATTCAGTTTCCTGACACTCTTGATTCGTGAAGGTGATCTGTTCCTCTCCTACTACATCCTCAGGGTTCTAATGGGGAATTAGACCTTTGTGTAGATAGACAAAAAGAAACTATAAAGCATGATTGGTAAGTACAGATTTTACATAAGCACATTGCTTTAAAAATAACCTCCACTAGAAAGGGAATAGTAAATGGGTTCTCTGGTAAATCGATGGTGAGGAACAGTGTGTACCTTGCCTTCATCAATATATGGGAACTGTTCTAGTAATGCGCTTTTCACAGGAAAAGGGCTCTGAGGAAAGAGTAAGGAAGAAAGTACTGTGATGTTGCATGGATCAGACTTAAGACGACTTTCTACAGAGAGCTCCACCGGTACATGAGGAAATTGCAGCCCACGGGGTCATGCAGTCTATTTAACAGAAAACCGTCATTACTAACGTACACATGGGACTTAGGTTGTTTCCACCATTGCGCGTTATGAAAACGGTGTAGTAGTGCAGTTGCTGGATCCACTTAAAATAGTTGGTGTACCTTCGTAACAAATAATAGGCGACAGTAGATATAGAGAATCCATCCCTGTACAGGATCTACTGTGTCCCTACGCAGTATCACAACTGATCAGCTAGGAAATCCGTTAACGAAGTAGATCTGTGAGACGGGACAATAGCATGAAGATAAGATAATATGAAGATGTATAAGCAACAAAAGGAATATAAAAGGGCAAAGGATATGGCAATTGGTGTTGCTCTATTCCTGAGGAATTTGCCACGCAATCAACTTTATGAAACGTCGTTAAAGGTGACTGAATGCGTATCTAGCCTATACAGCCACTAACGATGGCTTACTGATGTATGCTGTTGTTCCGCCAGACAAGTCCGGTACTAAATTGGCAACTATGGAGGAATTGAAGGCATGAGATCGTGAGGTGGTCGGGCGCGGGATCGAACCAAGAACACGTATGTATTGCAAAGCACCTTTAACGAGAGCTCTGCGCATGTCGGTATAGAGGAAATTCAAAAAGTGCTGGGATCCGCACAGCGGGTATAATGGCAGGGCATTTAAAATAAAAAGAACATTAGAAATAAATGTGCTCAGTGGAACGAAGATGACCCTCAAGTCGTGTTTTCAGGGCGTTTTTCTTATAAGACGCAGCTTCAGCCGTACTGTGCAGATTTCAGCGATGGTTCCCGAACAATTCATATATTATTTCGGCTACTGTATGATGAGCACATCTTCTCTATGAATGTCGTTGAGCGCTGATCGAGTCAACTTTCTAAAGTCCAGAAAAAGTCGGGCTAGAGAGTGCCCACTCGGATTGCAGTAAATGAGCTGTTCGCAGACAAGTCTGGTACCGAGTTCCAGATGGCGAAGAAGTGAGATACCTGGTGAGCCTGGAGCGGGGCCGAACCTATATAGTGCTTGTGATGAACTGTGCTCGGGCAATGTTGATAAGCCCTTAATGCTCGGTAGAGACACTACAGTGTCCGTATTGAGCTTGGTTTATTTCAAAGTTTTTTTTCTCACAGTATTACATATGCTCATTAGATAGCTAATAGAAAGCAGTTCAAAATAGGAGGAGCAAAAACAGGAAGACAATACTCTACACTTAATGAATCATAAGAAAGGTTGTTTTCGAGCAAGGTAAATGCCTGGAAGTTTGGCTAGCAACTGGTTGGTATGGTCGAAGTATGAAATGTGTGGATGTGAAAAAAAGATCGAAATAGGCTCAACGTGGGTTAAAAGGTACTTCCAAGTGCTGGGAGCAATTTATTTTCGCAGTGGGTCATGATAACACACATACACACCAAATAGAAGCATACACATTAGTCGTAGCCACAGAACGATAGAGAAAAGCCTTTTCTGCAGTTCTTTCCTTTACACGTTCTTCAAAGCAGTCTAGTTATTGAAAAATTACAAAATATTTTTTATTGTCAAAAAACCAGAAAGGCCGTAGCCGACGGAAAATTGCTCCTATTTAATTAGAAAAGCCGCGCCAGAAGGCGCACCCCCGCTATGGGTCAATCACCTAATTAACTAATTAATTAATCCGACGCTTAACAATGTGATGTGAGTAAATATACCCTGAATCCTAGATTTCCCAGAATTTCCTTGGTCGAAAATTCAAAATGCACTTCTAGTTCTACACTTTGTTTGACCCAATAATACATTTTATGTGGATCACAGCACTTATCTTGTCTTTTCTAATGCTTCACCCACTATCGTCTTTTATAAAACAACTGCAGCTGCGAGTACAGCTACTCGACTTTAAATGAACATGTTCGCCCAACGTGTAGGTGACCGTCCTAGGGGAGCCTGCATCCTCGAAGAGCTCACCATACAGTTCCTTCAGTCTATCTACTGTCTGTTTTCCTCATTACGTGACCGGCCTAGCTATCTTTCGTTATCCATGGGTGCTATATTGGATCAGACGAAATATATTTCGAAGATCAGAGCTTCATATTTCAGCTAGATCCTGTGTGTACCGGCTGTATTTCATAAGACATCGTTCGAACGCTCTGTGAGTGGTAAGCAGGATTCCTGACGTGGTTGAAGTAATATATCAGTCCACGTCTCTGTTGCAGAACAGAGCGCCGGGAGTAATATTAAATCCAAAAGGTGGGGGTGGATTTTTGGGTCCTTTAGTTGACAGGTGGCTTCTTTGAGAGGCCTGAATTCGGAACAAGCTGGTCTACTTTTTCTATTTCATCCTTCATATTGTTCTCCATGTTCATTAAACGCCCATAGTACAAGTACGAGCTAGCATCTGTAAACACAAAACCATCCAGTTTGATCTGTTCACCATTGACTCTTCATAAAGTGGGTCTCATTCTGATTTATATGCAGTCCGATGTCTCTCCTCGATTCGTTGAACTCACTGCTTGTCATCTCTGCTTTGTTGTTACTTCTTGGGAAGATAACAGAATCTATATAATTTTTTCAATACATCTGCCTTTTTCATCCCAATCGAGTGATTTCATAATCCACTGCAGTGCGGCAGTGAACAGCTTTGACGATGTGTCGCCTTAACGAACCCCTTTTGTCATGGGTATACCTGGCATTTATCATTAGCCGTGCTGAGCATATTTCAGTAGAACCATGATTTAATTTCCTTCTCTTCTCGAGCAGCTCCCTCCTTGACGGTAATGGACATGTGATCTGATTCTCTTGCTTGCAGAACTGGAGCGAATTAGGCATAAATTCTAAGCTTTTCGACAAGCGGAATGTAGTTCTCGGTCGGGTCTTCCTTAGTTTGCCATAACGTTTTGATAGGGTTTCGTTCAAAATGCTCTCGTAGAGTTTTTCTTCTTGGTCGATGACATGAATTCTTCTACGGCTTACGACTGAATAGAATCTTCACTCAAAAAACGTGATTATCCGACCCAGTAGAGAATGATGGGACTACCGAGGTGTCAGGCACAAACCATCTTCTATTTGTTAGAACATCTCAATCTCCGCATGAGTCGTACAATTAAGCAACTTCCATTTCAAACTGTGGCTTTCTTTCATCTGCAAAAACGAGTTTCATGTAATAGGCGTGGTGCCGATGGGAGTTCTGGGGGGCGGTTTCCATTCTCATTTCACTCTTCTAATCTAAATTCCAACTTATAGAATATGTATCTACTAGGATCAAACACCACGGATCTCTACTATTGAGAGACCTCATGGCAATTAGTTACGAGCCAACTTGACGCGTCTCTAGGTGGAAGATAGTGGGGCAAGCCATTTTTGCTTCCTTGGGAAGCAGGTGCATCCAGGGCTCCCTGTTTCTGCTGCACCGATTTGGCACATGCCTTCTGTATTTGCAAGGGCGTTTTCATGGATGCGTGCGTGGGTGTGTTCTCGTTTATGCAGATTTTACTCTATGAGTCAGTTCGGCCAAAAGATTGCAATAAACTGATAGGGAATTACATGGAGTTAGGAGGCGGTTATGAGCCGCTTCCTACAGGTAGGCTTCTCCGTCTACCTCGGGAGAGACTTACAAGCTATTCGTGAGTATACTCATCCCCCACGTTCAGAGCTCAGCAGGCTATACCTGGTTTCATACGCTAGACACAGTAAGGTAAATGGGCTCCGTTACCCTGACCAAGAGTGCCCGATAGGGCATCTATGAGTAGGATCTCTACGGAGAGGCTGCTGAAATCTCAGAGGCTTTTCAGGCTGCCTAAATCGCAAGGAACTAAGGTGACGATCTGCGCCTACAATGCATACATACTTTCATCTTAGTCCTTGATATAAAACTTGTTTACCCAAGCAAGAAAGATAAGGTACGACGTCATCGGACTGGCAGAGAGACGACACCACCCATTAAACGCCGTCCATGACACCGGAGAAGAACTGTTCCTCGGAACATGCGGCAATAAACGAATCGGCGGCGTAGGCGTTCTCGTTAACACGAGTTTGGCCATGAACGTGGATTCATTCGAACAACTAAAAAGTCGGATTGGATTTTTACGGTTGAAGAGATGTGAATCAACAGCGCTCACCTGTGGAAGGCGTAGTCGAAAGGACGGTGTTTGGAGTATCCCGCATTGCACAAGAGAAGTAAGGGATCCAAAGTTTAGATCTACGCTAGCGATCAAAAGTCAAGGGTGCCATTCTACATGCAGACAGTGGAAGACGAGATGGGTCGGACACTCATTGCGTATGAAAGTCAACCGATGGACAAGTGCCGTTAGTTCCTCAGAATGTGAAACATGTTGCAGGAAGACCACCGACGCGGTGGTCAGCGTTCTTCACGAAAGACCTAGAAGAAAGGTACGATGTTTAAGAAGTCCCTAGAGCGAACATAACCCACTGGTCTGCTCTTGCGTGCTAGAGGGTGAAATGGAAGACATCGGTGCATGCTGGAATCAGTCGATAAACAGAACGACAGGTGAAACAAGTTAGGATCAAACAGTAAAGGCTGATCGTTTCTGTTGCTCATATGAAGTCTAGAAAAATTTCATAACGACATTTCCGCTGGTTTTTAGTTGTTTTTTTGTTTTTATTGTTGAACCTCTTGATTAGGGTGTTAAAAGCTGTTGTTTTACTTATAATCAGTTCTTGTATAGGTTTTCGAACTGATGCACTTGGAATAGCCTCAGTTGACGTATTGAACGGAGTCTCTTCGAAAGCAGCGTCCACAGTCCTCCTCATTTTCAAGACGTACCTAACATTGCACGTTAACGGTTTGCTGGAGAAATTCAATGCTGATATTACACTTCAGCATTTTTGTGATCAATTTCTAGTTCACGCAAAAAGCTTATCAAGCTTGCTTGTTTATAATTTTTATCTCGAAAGAGGACGCGTGCAGCGCAGTGTTTAGGGGTCCCGCAATACAAATCAAGTGGATCGTTGGTTGCATCCCGCTCCCCAGGATTGTCAAGCTTTCTATCCATCCAGGGTCGAGAATTTGATAACACACTTTTCGCAGAGGATTTCAGCACGAAGGTGTTGCACTGGTAGGCCACCCACCGCAAGCTGTTGTATAGGCCAGATATGCATTCAGTCACCTCTAACGACGCTCAATGAAGTCGAATTCATAGCGGATCTTTCAAGGATTGGCCAGTGCGAGATATCCTTGTCTAGTCAGAAAATTTTGGAAAGGCGAGACTGGAATTACTTCTTCGACTCAGACGCCACTTCCTTGATTTTCCAAATTGGCAGAAATAGTGTCTTGAAGTCCATTCAAACAAGAAGTTTAACTGAGATAGGGACAGCCACTTTTCATCTAGGTGGACATCCTTTAGTAGTCACTTTTATCATAGAAATGTCAGCAACCGTGCTTTCAATACTGATACCCAGTGCCTCGCGAGCAAAAAACACCTTGTTCTCTAATAAATTCCAAGATCGACATTCTGTTAACCGCGACTTTGATAAATAAGTTTGTTCCCCTGATAAGCAAACTCTCCAAGCTTTCATCCTTCGAAGATTTTGTTCTGATAGAGGAAGGCAGAGTGTAGCCGAGTAGAGGACATTGACATGCGACTATTCCGCATCTCTATACGATATAAAAATGGTGAAATGTTAGCTCAGCTGAAGAAGCGCGACTTGGAAGATAACTACTATGCTTGGTATTTGAAGGTATCTGTTTGCAGAAGAATAATGGGTGGAATGAAGGAGAGATCTGCTCGAAGGTTGGTCATTGTGGAATAAATTCTACGTTGCCAACTTTGTTTGTGCTTATCAAGGAATAATCAACCTTATTCTTTACTTTCTGATACTAGTGTGATGGTGGTCGTCCATTGCTAGGCTCTCAAAATGATGTCTTCTGTAGCATGCATTTTACCTCGACTCTAAATTTTTGCTCTGACAGTCGTTCTTTCGTAACGTTTCCAGTTCATTTACACTATTCTGTGCAATTCCAAAGACTCATTTTTGAATGTCCATTCAGAACTCATTATTACACAGTTATGGGTTACGATTCAGACGACGAGCGCTGGAGAAAAATGTACGAAGCGGGATCACACAGGTTTCCCAGAGGAAACTCATCTTGGCATGAACGGCCACAACGTCGATGAAAAGGATAACTTTTTAAAAGAGAGGCGAAGTTCCATGAATGTAGTGCCAGCAATGGCCATGGATTACTATGCCTGGAAAGTTTTTTCTCGAATAAACTAGGCATATTTTATGGAGGAGGCAGTCAACAGGCAAAATGATCGGATAGAAGAACTCAATAAGAGAACCACTCTAATACTTAACACTATGCGTAATCCCGAGGATTAAGCTATTGCCCGTGTCACTGTAACTCATATTTTCGTCACAGTAGTGTTTCTTCCTCTATATAAAATTGATCTAAACAATTGTGTGATCTGAATTCAGGCGTTCTCCGATTCCCAGCACTTCAAGCCTTTCTTCTTGAAACTTCCTCCACGACGTGGTTATTTTTTCGTTAGGTGACAATAGAATATCATTAATTGGCTCAGTTATGGTTACAGATGAATTCGTGGTCTCTGTTCTGCTAATGCTCCTTGAATCCATCGTAATCTCATCGTGCTTTTGCCTAATTTTAATAATTTTGCCTTCTCATAATAGGTCTGAAACGTTATTGCTCGGAATGCTCCGCTGTGAGTGGCCTTCTTCGAAGACTGGAATTAAGCGCTGAAAGCATTCTCTCCGTACTTAAGAAAACATGGAGCATTTCATCGCCCACCATACGAAGGGAAAAGATGGATTCCTCCTCCACAAAGACGACGCTTTCCCACGGAGGAAGGATTGCATTGCTTGTTGCAGGTTGCAAGTATGGTTTCTTCTGTGCAAAATAGATTCTATTGTGAATAAATCCTTTTAGTGATCACTAGCAATGTTCTTCTTTTAGTATTACTTTATGATTTTGAATCATATAAGAATGGATGATATATTAGATGCGTAGTTCCAGAGATGAAACGAGTTCATGGTTTTTCCACTTTGGATAGGCATCTGAGCATTGTAACGGTAACCCTATTCATTAGGATGCACTGCTGTTTCAAGCTCTTTCCAGCTTTTATTCTATTTTAGCAATTTTAAAATGTTTTTTTACAACCTGTGCTCTGCTTGGATATTCGGAAATGCCCCAATCATAGTTTGAAAATTTTTCGTTGAAGATCGTTCTATGGTAATCCACATGTTTCTTTTTGTTTAGCCTGTAGCAAATTCTACGACGACGCAATGATCTGACTCAGTTTGAAAGAAATACGTTACTCGAATAGGCTTTACCTTTTGTTAAAAACAAAGTGTTCGTTCTCTCTCAGTTGGTGACTTCCTTGACAAGACGTAGTCGTTATTCCACCCTTCCAAATTATGATTTTCTTTAGAAGAAACGTGCTTACAGAAAAATGTTAGCGAGCTGACTGCCATTTATGCTCTCTCGTTGTTGTTGAGGTTGGAAATTCCACTCAGTGTTAAAATAGACCTTCAATATGTTTATTTTATTTTAATGAACAGCGCGCTTCTTAAAAATGTAACAAGAAAGGAAGCTTTGCTTCCTATGAGGGTTGTATGGATTTAAACACCCTCTTCCTTGAAAAGTTTCCTCATCCTTTTTATCGAGTAAACAACTCAAATCTAATATGCTTGCTTAAATGCCTCTGTTGATCGTCGGCAAGTCGTCGTTTTAGGTATCGAGTCCATACTCCTGCAGAAGTGTTGATGAAGCGGATCCATTTCCATCACAGTAGAGATTGACACATACTGCAACCATTCACAAGCAGTCTTCATTAGTTTAAAGACAACACTAGTAATAGAGCGCTAGCATATTTTTTGGTCACGAAAAACGGTACAGCGAATAGCAGTAGAGAATGAGCCTTTTTTCTATCTGAACTCAAAAAGTACAGGCTCATGAAATGAAATGGAGAACTTGCCTCAAGAAATGTTTGCAAAAATTTACCCCCACCACTAAGCCGCCAAGTTGGCGATCTCACAAGCGTGTCAAAATTTGAACAAAAATTGTCCTAATGTTCTGCAGGAAGACCACAAAACCAACTGATGAAAAGTAGGAATTTAGCTAAAGAACGTCTCAATGTAGATGATGAATGTGAACAGTAGCAATAACAATGACAAAAAACAGATGAGAGTTGCTAACCAGTGACTAACATTATGTGTAATTCAGAAAAGTTGTGCAAATCTGCTCCTTCTTAGACGTCGTCAAAAGTGCTGTGCAAGAGCTGGCTGTTTATTGGAGGATCTCATTCTCATTTGTGGCTTTGTTCCAGCTCTCTAATTGTATATTCAGCAACCTCTCATAAGAATCTAATTGTCATAAAAATATTTACCGCACATCCTTGGAGTGGGAGGGCTTTGTGCTAACGAAATTATCATCTTGAGGTTAAATTAATCTTCTCTCTAGTGTTACAAATACTTCAAACTGAGATGTACGGCAATAATCCCACATGCTATCAACATTTTCTGGGAATGGGTGGGACATTTGAATCGAGAGTGTCTGCGAAAAAAAAGCCACTTATTGTGAGTCAGTGAATGGAGAGCAGTTTGTGATAGGTTAGACGGAGTGGTTTTCCTTCCTTTTCGTCCGGAACAATAAAAGATGAACCTCGTATCAGAAGTCTGATGCTTTTCGCGTTCGTTTCTAGAGCTAGCGGAGCCCTGTGGGCAATTGTGGTACACCGTGGTTTGTGTGCAATGCACTTGTGTTTGACTTGCTGGATGAATAGCATTCCTGCCAGTGACAAATGATTGTTCTTTTAGTGTATGTTGAAGAAGATTCAGGTAAGAAATGTATCTAATCGAGTCATTGTTGTTCGAACTGTTCTGGTGTTCTACGTATAATAATATTATTATTAATAATAGTAATAATAACAATAATAACAATAATAATGTGTGTATATATATATAACACTTATATTACTCGGGTAAAGGTCGCTTGGTGTAGATTGCACACATGCCCATATAGGAATGTATGAGAGCTCGGGTATCCGTGTGTATACGTCTGTCTATAGGTAATTTGTAATAGCGGTTGTGCTCAAATAAGTTCTGTTTTATTTGTTGATGCCTTGGATAGTCCACAGGTGTGTTTTTCTTACATCGTGTACACAATGTGTGCGTGAAACGGTTCATGAGAGTTACGGTACGGTAATGGAGCGAACTCCTCCCAACGGTTTACCGCCTCATCGTGGCTGGGAGGTGTTCCTGGGCGTCGGACTGCGATGTACAGCGGGGGATTCATCTCCTGGCAGGGTCTCCCAAGTTGAGAAAGAGTCTGGTGTTTTCATCAGGAAGTTTAGCTAAGAGTAAACCAATACCGGGATCCACCACCGTCCTAATACCGAACTAATCGAATAGTGGCAAATCCTCTTCTGATCTACAAGGGCTGCAACCGCCTGTGGTGGTGAAGACCTGGGGCAAACTTTGGCCAGGCTGACCTTGGGATTCCAAGCAAAGATGGAGGCCGCACAACCTGTGAGGACGGGCCGTCCTAATATCCAAGTAAGTAATGGAAAGGGTTATGTTGCAATTCTTGTGTGCATATCGCTAAATATTTAGACAGTCATGTCTGCTTGACTGGTTTTCCATCGTGTATGAGTACCGGTTAGTCTGTTGACTTTTTTTGCTTCACCATGTTAACTTTGCACTTTTTTCGACTGTGGAATTCACTGCTGTTACAAAGTTATTCTCTGTTTAGGGCTTCCTTATTGGTTTTCCCTGATTGCATAACATAAAGTATGAACTCTTCTGAAAACATATTTGAAATAAATTGCACTTTGTAGAAATGAAATAATATAGTTGTGTTGCAATGTCTTAACTTTTTACCTGGTTGCTTCTCCTTCTTCTATAGCAAGGTATAATGTGAGCTACAACTGCGAGAATGCTGAGATATCAGCAAAACTCCGGAAGTTCGAGGTTTATTCCCTTCAGCATCGTCGTGGTTGTGTTATTCATACCAAAGAAGAATTTTCTCTATGGTAACAATTTCTTGACCTATTTTTTAGCAGTGGCTCCATTGATCACTTATGCCATGAAAACGTCTAGCTTAGGATCTTAAACGCTTGACTTCTTAGTAAAACCATTCCTACTCAAAAAGAACTCGTGGTGTTCACCTCATTAAGGAGTCATAATTTGTTGGACCACATCAGTAAGCAGCGAAATTGGCTTCAAAAGGCAACACTGGTCTGCAACACACGAGCTAAATCGAACCAATTTAGAACAACTTGCTAGTCTCACAGTGATTCCATTTTCCTCTGGTTGATATCATAGCGTGCTTCAGGAGTCCTGTCTATAAGAAGAAGTGCAGGTATCTCAGAAGCATTTTTTACCACCTCAATCAATGGCGGGGTGCAAAACTGTGTACTACCCGTTGCCTCGTTTGCTGCCTTCTCATAAGTTCTCAAAACTGCGATCAAGCCTTCGTGGAAATAATTTGACGAAGCCACTCATCTCGCAAGGTGAGTTCATGCAACAAGGTATTGAGAGGTGAATTTTATAGTTCCACCATTTGCTTATATTAAAAACTGGAGACAAGTACGATCTCTAGCTTATGCTTTGCGGACATTTTTCAGTGGCTCGTTCCCAGAGTACAGATTTTCTTACTGAGGATCGTATGCATCGAATTCCTTCGCAACCATCTACGGTGGGACACATTTTCAACAGCAAAGAAAGAGCGCTATGAGTTCGCGTTTGTATGCTTAGAGTTATCATTGAATAATTTTCATCTGAATCTTCTTTAATCTCTGCCAATAACAGTTTTATTCGGTGTTTACAACCATATTTAGGTAAAATAAGCGATCGAACCTTGCTCAACTCAGTATCAGCAAACTTTCTCTACTTTCATAGTAAACTTTCCTCGAAACTATTCTCATGAAAATGAGCGGGTACCGACAATCTGGTTTTTTTCCTGTTCCCGTTCTTAAAACATTCCCGTGCCTAATTGGGGGATCGGATTCGGTATAACTTTATTTGGTGCACTTTTACTAATCAGTGACTGATATTGCAGAGATGTTGAGAAAAACTACTCCTGCTCTGTAGCTAATAGATTTTTCCTGTTGACTACTAGTGAAAACTTCCCATCTAATACTTACTTGGATGATTAAACTAACTACCCATTTATCTATTCGTTGCTTTAAATGACTGATAGTCCATAAGTTCAACTCATTTGATGGAACGGCACATGAAAAATGTCTTTGTCCTCTACGTAAAATTGCCAAATTGATAAATATCGACTTGCTTGTAGAATGATTCTTTTTTGGGTTAGCTTTTCGATGTTTGGCCTAAACTTTTCAGAGGAGATCGGTTCGCATTTCATTATTCACTAATGAGTATTTTATCGGTGTAAAGACGAAGACTGTGTGAGACCGAAAAAATAGGGTCGTGTGCAGCGCTATGGTTAAAGATGCGCTGCGATACACACTTGGTTATTGGCTCGATCCAAGCAGCAGGGCGCTCCAGGTCTTCCATCTCTTTGGAATTATCAAATTGGTATTAGAAATATCTTGATGGCTAGAAACACTGAGTTGTATGCCACTGCAATTTCTTATACAGGACAGATACTCATTTAACCACCTTTAACGATGCTTAATGAACTCGAATGCTGCTAGGGATTGACCAGCGTGGAACAGTTTACTCTTCTATTTCGTTGTAATGATTCCAAATTTCTTAGAAGAAAGTGGACGATTTTTTAAAGGACCGCATTGTCTGAATTGTTATTTTTGAACACTTTTTAAGTAATTGAATAGAATGTTCGAAAATTTAATTAGTTGCATTTCATTGTTCGAATTCCAGTATTCAGACTGCACATCAAACCATAAAGGTTGAGATGTATTAAAACCAGCTATTGATTGATTTAAGAACTATGGAGCAAACGATTTATATGTGATAGCATGTGACAAGATAAAACAATTTGGCAATGGAAGTACAAGAGCTCCATGTTCAAGGAAATCGTAGAAAATATCGGAAAAAACAATAGTAGGAAGTCATGAGTCGACCATGACATTTTTAGAGCTATCCATAGTGGTCGTATGAGAACCCTATTTAAGGTTGCACATCCAGGCTCTGCGTGTCCGAAATGTTGAATGGACGGTAGTTCACTCTCAGCCTCTTCCATTTTATCTGTGCCTATTCTCTCTAATTGCCAACGATCCTGGGTAGAGAATAGGGCGTAGCGTCTCTATCATTCAACAATTCTCCACGATACTTTTCGAAGCAGCTTCTACTGAGCTGACGCACTCTGCTGCTGCTGCTTGTTCCTCCTCATTACAAAACACTTTTTGTTTTCCTCAGTGAAATCATCAGTGCCACAATTGCATCTTAACATAGTGAGAAAATAATGGTCTTCCATCCAATTCTGACATTGGTGTGCTCATATCGGTCACGAATTATCCACGCATTTTCATGCATCAGCAGTTCGATTATGGCCTACACATTAGGTTAGAATGGAAGTACCACCAACTATTAGCGAAATTGACGATATTCGCGCTGGTGGTTGAAGGTCGCTCGAAGAGCTTTTGTCTTTTCGCATGAGGAAAAGTTCGCATATTTATGGACACGATTTTATCTGAATGAAATATTTTTCCTCTCCGTGCAACGGTAGGTGTCCTGCTGTCGTTCACAGTTCTTCGAACTTCTTTTGCCCAGTATTGGACGCCGTTGTCCTGAATTACGCAATGCAGTTTTTCTTTCTTGCGATCTGTACACACAATTAGTTTTCTCATTGTTGCCATTTTTATCTATTTGTGAATTGTATTGTGCATATGAAGTGTAAGGGAGATTTAAGATGTCGGTTTTCTCTTCGTGTTTCTACGACGCAAGTGTTTCAATAGGAATCCATCTCTTCGCTCGGTCACTTTTCCCATAGGATTCTACGCTTTTGAAATTTAGATAATTATACGACTTATAGATCTAAAAAAAGATCATTGGAAAATTTGACTTCTTTTTTGAAAAGTCAACACGTGTGCATTGTATTCTCCATTATAAAAAAAAAGCCTTGCATCAGAAGACATTATTGTTTCAGAGCGTGAAGAAGACTAATCTCCCTACTAAATGTAATATTGAGCATTTGACTTAACACTGTTTCTAAATAACACGCTTGAGAGACAGGCGAAACGAAAGACTCGCATTGTGTGGTGGTGAGCGCGTTCCCTGAAAAGGGAAATGGCGTGTTCGGTCCTCACCGCAGACACCAGCGGTCCGGAATTTTGCAAATATCTCAGCAACATTGTTGTTAACACTACTTCGTCATTCTTCGGTAACTTGCCCCTTTTCTCACGCTGTTATAAATTTCAGTCTAATTATGAAGTAGCTCCTGTGCGCGCGCCACTACGCTCGTCACAAAAAAGGAAATCCCGAAATATTAACTGATTCATTGGATATTCCATCTCCTTGTCAGACTTATGTTTACTGTTGTTAGTGTCAGAACTGATTCTGGGCGATATCTCTTGCCACTAGGCGCATCTTGTAGCACAGTGGTAAAGGTGCTTTTTGATGTATATAATCGTTGTGTCGATGCCGCACTACTGATCAAGGGTGTCGGTGGTTCAGGGATGCACTGTTGATACGATATATGCTTAGAAAAGTAAAAGCGCCTCCTTGATATAGTAGTCCTCCGCATGTCCTTGTATTGGCAAGATATCCATTATGTCCCTCTAGAACGTCGAGCCCTAGATCTTTTTTATGCAGGAACGCTTACACTTGAATGCTTGGGTACTTGGAAAGCTCATCGTTACAAGTAGCGTGAGTCGCACTACAGTTTCCATCTATATCTTAACCTCACGATCGTCGTCCGTGTTGAGTTGCTACGAGTATGGTGACATGCGCGAGTGTTGCAAGCCCTGCCGATGGCGCTAAATCAGTCCACTAAAAAGGAAATGGTTGAGGAAGAAAGCTGTTTAGGGATATAGGAAAAAAACGGATTTGAAGGATTTTATCGTAGAAGAAAATTCAGTAGCGACAATTAGCTGAATTCTGTTAGTGTCAAGTACTACAAACCACAAGATAATGCATCCGGAATGTGTACCTTATTAAGTCACTCGAATCATCATTACCGGTTACACACTGCGTACTCATCGCGTTTTTCATTCCGCTTTCGAATAACAGTCGATGAATGCTATACCTAAATTCCCATGTTAATAAGAGAGTCCAGAGAGTGGTCTGAGCATACTTTGTGGGTAGATCTGTCAATTTGTTTTTAAGACTTTCTCGAGGTAGGGAACGGTGAGTCGCAGGTAGACATAATCAGCGAGCAGTAAATAGTTTTACACGACAGCATTGGCTAACGTGGTGAGGACAGTGATGAGAAAATGTTACATCTGTCTGTAGATAGGACGCTTAAATACGTTATGATATCAATAACGAAAAGCTGAAATCGTTGTGAGACCAGTAGGCTGCTCCAATTGGGACGGTTTAGCTCGTGAAATGCAGAGGACATTTGCCCTTGTAAGCCAGTTTCGCTGCTCACTAATGTAGTGGAACAAACTACGTCTCAGTGAGGTAATCGTTCGCAGGAGTTCTTCTGAGTGTAAATGGTATTACCAAAAACATGAGCGCGTGTGGTCCTGTGCTCCACGTCTTTACTGTATAAATCAACAAACCAATCAATACGTAAAGAGTGGTTTAGGAGTTATTTACCATTGGGGAAATTTTTTCTTGGTACGAATAAAACAACTTTGATACCTTCTTGGATTGCTATGAATGTACGAGATCGCTATATAAGTTTTATTCGCCTAACGTTTCAATATCTTCGTCTTCATCAAAGCTCGAAAGAGCGCTGCATGGTGAGGTGAGCTCATGCGTGCTG
Organism: Angiostrongylus costaricensis; assembly: GCA_900624975.1. Taxonomy (NCBI): domain Eukaryota; kingdom Metazoa; phylum Nematoda; class Chromadorea; order Rhabditida; family Metastrongylidae; genus Angiostrongylus; species Angiostrongylus costaricensis. The sequence goes on along the minus strand of UYYA01001032.1, from coordinate 1,354 downwards.
TGTTCCGGTAGAGATTTGACTCGATACGAATGCGAAGGCGCCTCATTGAGAAGTTGAACAACTGCGGACCATCGTCTTGGACTATCGACACTGATTAAGACGGATACGACGAACCATTCGCCGAATGACACTTGTATAACAATCTTGTGTAAACTGAGTATTCCAAGAAGCTATTGATTAATACTACCGAGGTTGAATAACGGTCGGTTTGAAAACAACTGTGGTATTTCATTTCTATATACAGCGCGTCTTATTGCAATTAAATTTTTAAATGGGTTCCTACATTACTTCATATAACTAAGAAGAAACGACCCTGCCTTGGCATTACATCATTTTTTACACATGACACGTCGTATTTCATGCACACTTACACCTGAGTCCTTGATAGAAGACTTAGTCACGCAACAGAGAAGTATAAGGTACGACGTCATCAGTCTGGCCAAGACGACACCACCCATTCAACACCGTCTATGACACCGAAGAAGAAACATTCCTCTCAACATGCGGCAGTGGAGGAGTCGGCGGCGTTGGCGTTCTCGTCAGCACGAGTTTCATAAACATCGATTCATTCGAACAACTAACAACCCGAATAGGACGTTTACAATTGAAAAGATATGGGTCAATACCGGCTCTGACAATCTTCGTCCTTTACGCTCCGATAACAAGCAATAAAGAGGAAGAAGTCAAAGCGTCCTATATGGACTTGGGGAAGTTCTACAAAGAAGATCATACATTCTTCTAGCTTATCACTGGAGATTTCAACGCTAATATTGGACTAAGACGGGCGTCTAAAGAACGTCAAATTGAAACCCACGGATTAGAACGGAAAGAGAAAGGTGAGAGGCCGTCTGAGTTTTTTCATGGCTACCGAGACCATTCATGGTAACTCGCAATTCCAGAAGCCTCATCCTCAACTCTGGACGTAGGAGTCTCCCAGTGAAGAGTACCATAAACAAATAGACCACATCACATCAAATCGAAAACGAAATAGGTCACATCATATTAAATTGAATATTTTGCTTAACCGATAACGCTGTTGTCCCAGCATTCCGCAAGAGATCAGACCATCCCCTTCTTCGTGCAAGATTTCATTTCTCGCAGAAAAGAGGAAAAGCGGCTAGATTCTAAAAGCGAAGTCCTCTACCACTATAAATTGAGATCAACTCATTAGCCGGTCGATGGGAAGATGCCGTTGTGGATAACATCGGCGAGGAATACGATCGGCTTATTCAACATCTTCACGTTAGCGCTATTAAAGCTGAGAGTTTGAAAGTCACGAAGAGACGTTTGTCTCCAGAAACACTCGAGCCGATACGCCAGCGTGGAATCGTACGAGCTGTAGGCAACCGCCAAC
>UYYA01001031.1:0-24294 GCA_900624975.1 Angiostrongylus costaricensis | reverse complement strand
GACGACAAAATAATCATCTACATATCTGCAGTAGAGTAGTGGCCGGAGATCGAGAACAGGGGCTTCTATCTTAGACATAAATACAATGGCCAGGCTTCGTGCCAATCGCTGTCCCATTGCCAACCCCCTTATTTGCGCGAAATATTTCCCAGATCATCTGAAGATCGAGCAGTTTAGGCACTCCTTTAAGAGAGCCATTAGCTGCTGGATGGACAAGCCATGCATATTTATTCTTCCTTCATGTTCAACAAGAAGTTCGAAGATGGCTTGCATTGCGGAGTCATTCGATACTTTGGTGTACAGTGCGGTAACGTCGAAAGACTCCATCACGTACGCGTTATTAGGAGACGCGTTACGTAGACGTTCTAGGAACATTTGGGTGTTTGTGAGGTGAGCTGGAATGTGGTTAAGCAACTGGGTAAGTATCAGGCTTAAAAACCGGGTTATTCTATCCGTTGGCCCGTCTACACAGCTGATGATCGGTCTAACCCTAAATGGTGACGGATTGGTTGACGCATGATCATCAGGTGATACCAACTTATGTGTTTTAATAAATAGGTATAGGACGGGGCATGTTGGTCTATCGATTTTAAAGTGCGAAATAACCGATGATTTTAAACCCGCAGCTTTTGCCACACTGACCCATTGATTGTTTAGCTTTCGGTATTGACTTTTATATTCCTTTTCAGAGGATGGGCGACAGAGGGTAGGATCACTAGGATGTTCCTCTGTTATCTCAGCATCCAGCTGGCGAGGGATAACTACGAACTCTCCCCCCTTATCACTAACAGACAATCTTATTGTTTTCGAGTTTATTAATTCTCTAATTTCCCGCATGCCACATTTTTGTGCGGCTGTAAGGTTAGAGATAAACTTTCTATCGCGGTAGTGATCAAGGGTCTTGAGAACGCCGTCCGAAAACACGCGGAATTTTATGTCAACTCCATCGTTAGGGTCCTGCTGTCTAAAAAACGTTTTAGGGAAAGGAGATGGTGGTAATGCCCCCGCCTCTTGATTTTTATCTCTATTTGATGTTGTAAATAATGAGACCTTTATCATCCGGGAAGGGTCTCGAAATGTCGGTGGTTTAAGCTTTGTCGTACACTTGTCCATTGTCCGTTTCATCGACTCGTTCACCCTGTGGTTAGATGACAGATCATGGGGGAAAGTGTGGATAATTTCGACTCGAAACATGCTCACATTTATCTCAACGTTTTGTAATCGATAAAAATCTTAACTGGTATCTTTTGTTTAAGAGTTTCAGTATAAGCAATTATGTCTTAAGGTGTTTGGACTCGGCAACAAGACATATGAGCATTTCAATGCGGTAGGGAAGCTCATCGACAAGAGACTCGAAGAACTAGGAGCAGAACGAGTATTCCCCTTAGGACTAGGAGATGACGATGCGAATCTCGAAGAAGACTTCATGAGGTTAACTACAAGGATATTCTCAATATATTTTTTATGTAGCTATAACGTTTTTTCGTTTTGATCATTTACACTATAAAAAAGGCATAGGCTGGAGAAAGATATATTACTGACGAAAAGTCTTCTTGCTGATCATCAGCTGGTTTGACTTGCGTTCAACCTATTTTATGTTTAAACTCTTCATAGTGTTTGGCTTTCGAGACTGTGGTGTTTGCATTGTTCCCCTGACCATCCATGGAGCATACACTGATTGCTAATGCCTAACATTTGTCATTAACCTTGTCGTTAATCCATTACGCCCCGTATGGACACTATAGTGTCCGAAGATGTTTCAACCCAACCAGAGGAGCGTATGCGCACTGTAGTGTCCACACACAATTTAGTGGGTTTCAGAGCTTTTTTTTGCACTGCACTGTGTATATGTGGCTAGTTGAAAATCGAAAATAGATCAGAATAGGAGGCATGAGACCGAAGAAACCACTCTTTACCTGTAATGGCTTACAGAAACCTTTTTTAGAACTTCGTTCAGCGGTGATTTGACTAGCAGTATATTATTACGTAATTTCAATTGCGTAGAATGTGTGTATATGAAAGTGGTGAACTCAGCATAAACTGCGAAGTACTTCGAAGTGCTGACAATAATGTATTTGCATAATAGACCATAATAACACACAGTAAGTAGTAGCATACATATCATTCGTATCCATAGAACAGTAGAGGAAATTCTCTTATATAATTCTTCCATGTATCAGGGCTCCTAAAGCACTTTAACTATTGAACAATTATTTTTCACTATCAAGAAAACCAGAAAGACCGCAGCCGACGAAAAATTGCTGGCATTCTACTGAACTAACCACGAAAAAAAAAAACGGCGTCAAAGCGGAATGGGTTAAGATATGACATCTCTACGCACTTTACTTTGGATGCCTTAGTATTGTATCGACTTGCCGAACACCGTTCTCTACATTGAGGTATTGTCCATATAAAAGAGCTGAATTCAAATTCTGAATTTGCTATATGGCTGACTAACGATGTTTATGTACTGAGTTGAAACTCCCTTATAACCCGTGATTTGCATAAGTGGATGTAGGTGGGAATTGCGGTTGCCTTGTACTCGTGCGATATTCCCGACGAGATTAGTAACCAAGTTATTGCGTTTCATCCTACTTCACTGCAATTGTTTTATTTCGTCAAGAAATGTTTTTTTAGGGATTTATCATATTACCTTTTTACAAAATTGAAAATGAGACGTAAGCAAGCAGTTATTAATACCTACGTAAGACTTTGGAACGAGTCTAACATTTTTTATTAGGGAAAATTTTCAAATTTCATTTCGATTCACTTACAATATTCTCTAGTTGGAGATTTTTTCGGTCACTGAGATCTACTAGAATTATGATTCATTATGAATGTTGTTGATTGTCATGAACCTCCCAACAGTTTACCGCCTCATCGTTACTGGAAGGTGTTCCTGGGTGTCAGGCTGCGATGTACAGCGTATAGCAACTATTGCTAGAATAGTTACTATTCATTCATCATATCGTAGATCTGTGGCAACCATATTCGTGGCCTATAGCATCGCTTTGCGATCTTGCAGCATGTAAACGTTTTCACTTCGTTGTGAGAAACCTTGGTTGTCGTAAACATCCTTTGTGAAACACACTCTTTCCATACAATCGGAACCCTTTGTGTGTTGCATCTGTCCCAAACCATCACGGGTACGGCAACACAAAGGGGTCTTGAAGCTGTTCGGCAAACCGTCCTCAGTTATCTGATCACAGGGGAGCTGGAGACGTAAGCTGATGGGTGTTTTCGGTAAAGGTTCTGGACCTGTGCCGAAACACCGCCTGCTCCAGAAGATATTTAAAGAGCCCTGTGCGTCAATACCGTATTCGCCCCCTGTTCATCATGTGTAATGCGCCTTGTAGTGAATCCAAAGTGTTCTCTCTTGTTGTATGTGGTAACTGTTGTATACTAACATTGCTGTCATGTAGCTCTGTACCTATAGCAAAGATACTAACCCGCATTACCTTCATTTATTGATTATGATACAATATTGCAGTCTGTATTGTACCAATGTTTATATTTCGTTATTTTTGAATTATTATTGTTATAAACGGTTTAATTACCCAAGTTTGAGATATTGCTCTGCGACAAGTACGCAAAAGTCCTGCGTGGCAACTTCTACGAAGTCGAGCATCCTACTCAAAGCTAGTGATCATAAGGTGCCGAGAACTGACTCGAAGACCTAATTTCCACTAGCAACTGCTGTACAGCGAGAGATGCATCCTCCAGCAGTCTCCCAAGCTGCGGAGGAGTCCGGCATTTCCATCAGAAGGCCTGGTTCAGACTCAACCAATTCCAAGATCCACCACGGTCCTCTTATCAAACTAGTCGCATGATGGCAAACCTCCCTCTGATCCACAAGGACTGCGACCGCCTGTCGTGGTGAGGACCTGGGGCAGACTTTGGCCAGGTTGACCTCGGGACTGCAGGGAACCGCAATGGCTAAGCCAGCAAAACTCCAAATTAATGGAAATTATGCTGGGGTCCACATATTGGTGAAGATGGGCCATCCAAGTATCCAATTAAGCCCTCCAGTTATTTGTTGGAGACCAAACGCACAGTGTCCTACATGGGCAAGGATTTTGCAGGTCAAAAAAATCAGTGTGGTATGGTGCGAGGTCACGCGTGATTATAAGGGACTCTTTACGGTTTAAAAGAAGCTGTTTATTATGTGAATGAAAAATTATGCACTGAGTTTCATCTGCTGAGGTTATGAGGGTGTTCGGCCAAGGAGATTGCATGTCAAATTGACCTTTCCAGGTTTTGAAGAAGGCGAAAACGCCGAACGATTATAAATAAATAGATGTTGTAATAACAACCACGTGTTTGCTCACCAACAAAACACAGAAAGTAGCCGATTGAAACGAGGGTCACCTAACGGCAAAACTCATGCAGAGGGCGACCATATTCTAACGAACAGAAGATGGTTTCCACTTGACACATCAGTGGTGCCTGGATTCTGTACTGGATCCGATCATCTTCTCCGTATGAAGATTCGAATCAGTTTTAATCTGGAAAAGAGCTTCATACCGCATCTCCATTACCACTAACGAGTTACCCGAAAGGACAACACTAAAGCCTGATCCTACTGCAACAAACTTAGGGCAGTTGATAATAAATACCAGCTGTTGAAGGTCTTTTTAGGAGGATTTAAATCGGTATTAGTGGAAGAAGTTATTGAAAGCAGATTAAATACGACCTAGTCTGAAAAACTGTCGTCGGGATCTGTGAAACTATAGTGTTCCGCTATCCGTCCTGATGAACGGAAATGGGACTAATAACAAATCCAGCCATGATATAGAATTGATAACGCAAAGTTTGTATAACCGCCCGGTATCATACCCTTTGAGGTTCGAATTGCGATACAAAGCGTGAAGCGAGGCACAGCTCTAAGACCCGATATCGTCGCTGACTTCCTTCGAGCTGTGGGCAACAAATTAAATATACTTCTCGCAGCTCGCATAATATGTTATCTTCAGAAATAGAAATTACCAGACTAGCGTAGTATCTCGCACACAGTCATCTTATCCAAGAAAGTTGACCGAAGATAACCTCGTAACTAATGTCCAATATGCTTGTTCAATGTTTTCTACAAAATGTTCACGAAGACTATTCTATCGCGCATATCAAACACTTTAGATGATGCACGACTAGTTGAGCACAGCCAGCTGAGGAAGTAGGATCCGAAAAGATATTTTGCTGCATGGTCTGCATCCAGGCTGTGCCACGGTTATAGAGCGGTAGTGGGGACAAAAGCTTTAGCAAGACAGAGTCGCCTTGTCGAATCCCTTTTCTGCAGAGACAGCAAGGCGCCGATAGAAAAGCTGTATTTTTCTGAAGTTCCAACAAAAACCAGCCAAAGTTCGTATCGATCACAGTTAGAAAAAGAGGCAGATGGGACTTCCGACAAACTACAGTAGATAATGGAGTCACTCGGTTAAGGAAAGAACGGCATAGGGAATTTCTGTCAAATCTTGGTTTTGCTTATAACGTCGTCCTGTTTCCGAGGGATACCAGTAAAGTAGAGATGATGTTCAATTAGCTCAACAAAGCAGGATTGGACGGCGCATAAATTGGAGGAAGACCTACTTTATGAAGAACCCGTAGTACGAAGGCAAACAAATGAGACATGATGTGAACATGAAGAGCAACATGAAGGAGGCACTAGATAGAAGAAGTAGAACAGCATGGATGAAGCGCACTTAGCTCTGTCAAAGAAACCATCGACGAAGAAAAGGTGACGTACCTCCGCGCTGACCTTTTCGACTCGACTGTCTCTCTAGCGCTCTCTTCTGCAAGACCGACGTAGCCTGAAACTTCAACTATGTCAAGATCGCAGGACGGTGCCCACAGAGCGCTTAAATGATGATTTTTGCGCTTTAATCGGCACTCACAACGTATAGCTGGAATGTGCAGCTCAGATCTTCGGACCCTATCCTACCTTCAAGAATCAAGAAGATATACATTGATGGCAAAGCAATATACAGTTCTATTCCATCTTCAAGAACCAGAAGAATACACATTTATAACGAAGGACAGATGAGCCAGTCACATAATGAGACCAACGGACCACAGATGGACGAAAAGACCAGTGGAGTGGACTTCATGAGAATGCAAGCGTCCTCTTGGGTGACCACTCAAGCTATGGGCGGACGTGTTCGTGGCTAACGTCAACCATCGGCACGAATATCGGAAAAGTTCAGAGATACAGAATGGGCCTAACGAACATCACCATGTTCGAAACAAACCACCAACGTGAACGACAATTTTGTGAGAAAGAAACAAGTGGAAAATGTGCATCGGTCGGTAATACGAGTGAAGGCAAGCTATCCAAGAATCCAAGTAGTAATAGATAGTCATGGAGAATATCTAGACGTCATCTTCCTCTTAATGTGTTGGAGATATGAACTGTTGTTATGGGTCGAATATAAATACCAAAGTGAAGTTATGGGAGGTCGACTATCTCACGAGGTAGCAGGAGCATTTAAAGATGATGTAGCAAGCAGAATCTTTTGATCATATTTATTAATCTTGTATATTTATCCTCGCATGCATCCTATATATCCAAGTTACTTTATCCTAAGTAGAATAGCTATAACGTTGCTGAGATATTTGCAAAACTCTGGACCGCAGGTGTCTATGGTGGGGAACGAACGCGCTACTCTCCTTTCCGGGGAGTAACGCGTTTACCACCACACCATGCGGGACAATAGCGCGTTCGTTCCCCACCATAGACACCTGCGGTCTAGAGTTTTGCAAATATCTCAGCAACGTTGTGGTTGTTTTCGCTTAGTACCCTGCCGCGAAATTATAGTAGGCAGAAAATAAAAAGGTATAACATTTAGAATAGCTATGTTATTGTAGTAGCATCCCTAGTGATATGCAGAAATGTAATACTTTTCTTCAGATGGCGTGAAGCGTTTCTACCCACAGTCGCACATCAGTTCGGCTGGGAGCTGAATACAGACGCTGAGACGCTTCGTCAGTACAGACTGGAACTTCTTGACAACAATGCGAATGTTACTTTATTCAAGGTAGTAACCTTGCGCTAACGTATAGCTTTAACTTGTTTTCTTATCTATAACCTGATGTTCTTTAAAGGGCGAGTATGGTCGTCTAGGTGCGTTTGAACGTCTTCGACCTCCTTTCGATCAAAAGAATCCGTTCCCAGCGACAGTTGCCGTCAATCGCGAGCTACATACGACTAATAGTGAGCGGAGCTGCCGACATATTGAATTTGCAGTAGAAGGTACCATTTCTGCTTAATTATTGCAAATCAGAGCACGCTCAATTATTACATTGTGCTATTCATATGGACTTCCTTTCTGTGAGGTATCCCAGACCTGACTTTTGATAGCGGATAGGAGGTAAAATGTGGACTTAAAGCGATCCTGTACGTGGCTGCTGACGCAGGTGGATAGAGAAGACGAGCTCTCTCTCTCTCTCTCCCTCTCTCTCTTTCTGTCTTTTCTCCGAGTCAGATTGAATTCTGCTTTTCGTATCCATGTAATCATATTCGTGCATGTCTACCTAGATGTGTCTAACTATATGTGGTTTATAACCTGAACACTGATATGGTTAAAGGCCTCTTGTGGTAGGGGAGTACACGGGCATACTTGAGGATCGCTTCCAACAGATGAGTGCATGATTACTCCTGGAGAATCTATGACTGTACAAAGTTTGCATTGAAGGGCCTGGTGAAATACGTGCGGGTACACTGTCACCAGGAGCAAATATAATGAATTGCTTTCTTCGAGAAATCTGACACTGTTCGCGTTACTCGAAACCTATTCGACAGTTCCGACGTTCTACAGGGGTTGATGAAAATATCACTGATATTTTCTTGATAAGCACACATGAGGTTATTATACTCTTCGTTAGCAATAGTTAACGTTTCGGAAGGTTTCGCACTCTTCAGAGCCTGGAAAGGTCGAGTTAACTGCAATCTAGTCAGCCATATACCACAATTCCAACAGAAAAACGACCATACCTAGACGTAGAATTCAAGCGTTCAGAGCTGACATACATCGATTACGAGCACTTCTTACGTTAAAATATCAATCTAAGATATTGTGTGAGATCACGCATGAGAAAAAGGCATTTCTCTCTGCATTTCATTCCTGAATTCTTAGGATTTATCCAGAATGTTCCAGGGATTTTACCCGCTGTTGGCTTAGGTTCCTATACGACGATGGTGACTTCTAGTTTAAAATCTTCCCCGTTATCTGTCTCTCCTATGCGCGCTTAGTGGAGTATTAAGTCTACCTTTACTCTTACCATCCATATATTCTTTTATACGGTCACAGAGTGGTGTAATCTTCTTACCAACATATTCGTTCCCACATGCTTTACGAGAGATCGGGTTCACCATACTTGAATTAGGGCAATCACCGTTAGGGCATATTTTTCAGTTTTACATTGTGCATACACGGTCACAAATCAAAACTGCATGGTTTGCCCTAACGGTAGAGAGAATGATTGCATGAGATCGGCCAGGATGTACCTCATCTCTTGTAAAGCCCGTGGGAACGAGTATATTTACGAAACGACTGGACCACTCCGTATTCGTATAAGGGAATACCTAGACGGTATGCGTAAAAGCAAGCAAATTACTCCACTAGGCGCGCATAGGATGCAGGCACATAACGGGAAATGTTTCGAAGTAGAACCGCCATTCTCGCGCAGAAATCTAATTCGTGACACTTGACACTTGAATGGCCCGTCCTCACTGGTTGTACGGGCTCCAGCATAATCTCCATTTTCTGGAGATTTGCTGACTAAGCCATTGTGGTTCCTGGAATCCCGAGGTCAACCTGGCCAAAGTCTACCGCAGGTCTTCACCACCACAGGCAGTCACAGCTCTTGTGTATCAGAGAGAGATTTGCCACCATGCGACTTTAATACCAGGGCGGTGGTGGATCCTGGTATTGGTTTACTCTTAGATAGGCTTACTGGTGGAAGTGCCGGACTACTCAGCTTGGGAGACCTTGCCAGGGATGAATCCCCCGCTGTACATCGCAGTCCTACACCCAGGAACACTTCCCAGCCACGATGAGGTGGTAAACCGTTTGGAGGATCTACCGAAATCTAATTTTGCAGGCCCCCTCGAGGCGTTATGAATGATTTCCGAGAATCCGAAAATGGGCCAAAAGGAGGAATGCCTCATTATTACGCGTGATGTCGCGTAATATTTCAGATTAGTACTTTAACGTAAAGAGAACATTATCCATTCATCTGAACTCAGTGCGGCTGGCCTCTATATGGGCGACTCAGTGGAGGACTCGTAGAAAACGGTGAATATAGAAGCTGTTTTGTTTTCATTGCAGTTGAAATCTTGCTATCGTGGTGTTTCGGTTGAGGTAATTGAGGTATTCAGTTGACTGCAACCTCATGTGTGATTATCAAAAAATCAACTAATTATTTGTTAATGCCGAGTACAAAGTCAGTCTTGGGAATCACACTACTGAAACTACTAAAGGTAGTTAACGGAATTGCAAATCAGATAAGGAATTTTCTTTTCTAACTACTTCAGGGTCAAGAATACGTTACGAAGCCGGCGATCATCTTGCCGTTTTTCCCACTAATGATCCAGAGCTCGTGCAGACAATGATCTCATTGTTGGGCTTCGATCCTGAGCAGGTCGTTTGTTTTTTCTCTTCTGCGGGTGGCAATATTCTTTCGTTTGTTTGACATTTTTTTATTGAATTACGTTCTCATAAGGAAGCATCTAATTGAGTTTAGGCATTCCGTCTTATCAATACTGATGAAGAGTCGTCAAAGCGTAATCCGTTTCCTTGTCCGTGCACATATCGTACTGCATTAACACACTATGTTGACATCTGTGCTCCTTTGAAGAGTCACGTGCTTAAGGTACAAGGTTTAGTTATTCTTAGCTTCTTTAATGGACTATGTGGAATTTCCTAAGAGAAGACATTTCTTCCAAAGTAGTTCTTCCAAAATTAGATGTCAAAGTGATGTGGAATTCTTACTTGGATACTTGGATGGCCCGTCTTCACTGCTTGTGCCGGCCCCAGCATAATTTCCGTTTTTTCGGATTTGCAACCAGGCGACTAGTTTCATACCAGGACGATGGTGGTTCCTAGTATTGGTTTACTCTTAGCTAGGCTTCCTGATGAAAACGCTGGACTCCTCAGGTTGGGAGGCCCTGCCGGAGAGACGAATTCCCCCATTGTATATCGCAGCCGAATACCCAGCTTTCAGCCACGATGGGACCGTTGGAAGGAGTGGTGTGAAAAATGTTGTTAGTATATGTCATCAAATTTGAAGAATTTTGTGGACCTGTCCATTCATGCTTTCAGAATTTGCAACCTAAAAGCCGTGAAACTTGCTGTTTTTTATTGTGGTAAACATCCCATTTGATTGTCTACTGCCTCGCCATGACCAGATGCCTTTGAGTATTAAAATGTTTGCAACATCGAGTTTGTGCTTTTATCGGATAACTCATATTAAAAAGATGTTCAGCATTTTTACTCTGAACCCTGAACCCCAGGTATGAGGTGAAGGAGAATTCTGGAGGAATCGTTGCCATCTTGCTCGTCGATGGCAACCCTATCAGGTATCTCCAAGTGTTAACGATTGACTGTGGCGGTGACGACCTATAGACACCTGACACGACTCTCAATTCGAGACTCTAAAGGGATAAATTTTGGCTAATCAGCAGAATACCTATCGAATGGAAATAGTGCTGTTGACCATAAGATTTGTGATTGCAGGTCCTTTAGCGATTTAAGAAAGTGGATGACGCACTTCGCATTAATAACTGTGAATGTGTTATCAAATATTAGCAATTCTTGAATAAGAATTGAATTTTTTTTTGAATTCCTTGAATTCCTAAGACTCCTTTATATCATTCGATTAGTTTTGTCCGTTCCTTAGAACTATTTTTCGTACAGGCAATCAGCGAGTATTGCTCGGATAATCAGGAAAAGGCGTATCTTCAGCTGTTGTCTACTGCCAGTGAGTCGGGATTGGTAAGTCTAAGCATTTCAGAGAAACAAAGTTCAATAGTAGTTGTCATCTAGAATTTGCACATGACGGTCTTTTATGGTAGTCGATTTCAGAAGGAATATTCTCAATATATTGTGAAGGAGCGTAGGTCAATTATCGACGTGCTTCGTGCTCATCCAACATGTAAACCACCGATTGAATATCTTCTGGAGCTACTTCCACGTCTTCAGGTTTCTTTTTCAAATATTTGTCGCTCATAAATGGTAGTTTTTTTTGGTCTTGTACGGACACTCGGACCACATTCCAGTAATCTATCTATACGTTAGGTAGAGATCTGAAGCGAATGGACAGTGACAGATGGCGCTGATTTTTATTTGCTCTTATTTTCCTGCATTTTTGAAGTTCACCATAGGGTTTATTAAAAATTTTACTACTTGCAAGTCAAGTTTTGGATGAACAATGTGGAGTCATGGAAAACTGCATCTAAACAACGAGCAAAGGGGTTTGCATATGACAAATGTGTGGATTGTTTGAGTTTGAACATATCTACGTTCATTTGAATCCCTGTTATAATTATTCAGAAAAAGTAGACAAAACAAGGTAGACCCATTGTTTCTTACCGACCCGCGAAATTTTTCTGTCTCATTTTGTTTTTTGGAAATTACTTTTACGCAATATAAGGTATAAGTTCAATTGTTCTTGTTCAATAATTCTTATTCAAAGTGGTACAAATGTTATTCGACATATTGTTTCGGCACTTGTTGGAAGAATACGAGAGAAAATGGATCGAAGTGGCGCGTTATACTAATCTAGAGGGAGAGCAGCCAACCAAAAATGGATAGATAATTAAATTCCTCTTCTTTGATAGCTTACTTACCTGGATACTTGGATACTTGGATAGCCCGTCTTCACTGGTTCTGCTGGCACCAGCATAATTTCCGTTTCTTCGGAGTATTGCTGGTATAGCCATTGTGGTTTCATGGAGCTCGTAGTTCAGCGCAGCCGAAGTCTGCTCCAGGTTGTCACCACCACAGGCAGTGGCCTTCCTTGTGGATCAGAGAGAGATTTGTCACTATGCGACTAGTTTGATACCAGGACGGTGGTGGATCCTGATAGCTTACTAGGAATTATAAAAAGCATGGGAAGCTAAAGTAGTATTTCTCAAAAAGATAAACACCTATCTGGATATCCTTGCTTGTTTTGTTTCAACTTCAATTGGTCATCCTTAAAATTTTTTGGTGATGATATGTCATCTACAGCGTTCACTACAATGTTTTAGGCTCGATACTACAGTATAGCGTCGTCGCCTAAACACCAAGAGAACCGTATTGCTATCTGTTGCATTGTTACTCGATATACAATAGGAGACCGCCTCGTGAAAGGTGTATGCACGAACTATTTGTTGGGAAAGGTGAGTTTTTACTTCCATTTTGTAACTCTTACTCCTTACAACTCCCAATATAGCTCTTGAATTCGTTTTATTTTTCCCTTCTTACTGTAAAACTCCTGCAACTAAACACAGAGGATTGACAAGGATAGAATCGATCCAATGTTTCCGAAGGATTGGCCATGGAAACATTCCCAAATGTCCAGCGTGCTTCATCGCGCAGTTACGAGTCCTGATGAAGGAGATGCGAGCACCCAACAGGTATTGACAACAACCATCTGAAGGTGATAATCGAAGCTTACTTGGGAATTTACTCCTGAAGTTGCAGAAGAGAACAATGATCAACAATACTTTATCATTTGGAGGACATTGAAAAGGTGGAAAGCTGAAATATGAATAGGACGAAAACCACTGAGGTCGTTGTTATGAAGCCAGCCCTTCCCTCTTCTTGCGCGACACGAATAATCCAATTTTTGAATCACATTATGACGCATTATGAAAGTGAATTTTGTATATGACCACCTGCAACTTGTAGCTCGGTGTTTGTTCCAAGGTGAGCTCGTGAACCTTTCTCAATATAGAATTTTCACCAAAGGTGTTTGTGACGACGTTTCTTAGCGCATAGATTTGTCTACTACAGCGTTTTGAATCTTGGCGAATACTAACTAAGGCTGCAGAAGTTAAACGAATTGAGTTAGGAAATTCTGTCTTACCCAACTTATTCACCAGATTCTCTCCAACCAACTACCACGCAAGTCAGAAAGTGCTTGCTAAGAAGGTGTTCAACAACCAAGCTGTGTTGAAATTCCTTAGGAAGTATTATTTCCTTCCAAGACTACATGTATCACTTTTGATGGAATAAATAAAATTATTGCTTTAATTATCAGAGTTTTATTTGAGTCAAGTTATAAGTTTTACAAATTATCCCTCAAAATCGGCCACTGTTTTCAATCCAACCTTATAACTGTGCGAAAATGAAGGAAGCCATACCAAGTATAAAGTAGGAGCAGACGGCGGATCCAAGTGCTATCACAGCAGTAATGCTTCTGTGTAGTGAGAATTTAAAGAGGTAGATTTTGACCGTGAAGAGGCTTAATCTAATTAGGAGCAGCCGCAGTTGGAAAACAGCATGATCGAACTTGCATGTGATAATCCAATTTTTAGGAAATCAATGACCGTACACCAGTGTTTGTGCGTAAATCACAAATGCGCCTTCCTCATCGTACTACAACGCCGGTGATAATGATCGGACCGGGAACAGGCTTCGCGCCGTTCAGAGCTTTCATTCAAGAGCGGAAGTTCCAAAAAGATCAGGGTATGCTGCTAGGTTTTTCAAATATTTCTTCTAATATATTTAAATGTCTCGCCCGCTCCTAGATCCTGAGTGCGACATCTGGGAACACTCTCTGCAGTGGTGAAATGGTAAACCATTTAGATATATATATATATATATATATGTAATTGCAAATTGCAGTTCTAAGCTGAATTTTCGTAAATAAATGGAAAAAATATTTGATGAAGTGGTTGGACTTCTCTTGTAATACACACATGCTTGTCGGTTCGATCCCGCATAAAACCTAACCTAGCTACTGTCCATCTCTACGCGCTAAATAAATTGATATTTATAATACTACTATAATACTAAAAGAATTGATAGATTGATACTAAATTGATACTTGTCTATGAGGATAATACACTGTCTTGATACATCAGTAGGCTACCACCAGTGATTATGTAGACCAGGATGAAGTCGGGTGCATTGTGCACCGCTCAGACATTGTTCGACGTAGAACGGTTTGGGCTGCTACATACAGCGGATGGATTCATCTCCCAGCAGGGTCTCCCATGATGAGAAGGAGTTTTGCGTTCCTATAAAGAAACCCGGCTAGGATTGAACTAATACCAGGATCAGTTACTGTCCTGGTATCAAGCTAGTCGTACTGTGGCAAATATCCCTCTAATCCACAAAGGCGGCGACTGCCTGTGGTGGTGGCGACCTGGAGCGGACTTTGGCTAGGCTGACCTCGGGACTGTAGGGGACCACAATAGGTAAACCAACAAAACTCCGAAAAAGTGGAAATTTTGTTGAGGTTCCCAAAAACAGTAAAGGCGGGCATCCAATCATTCAGATGTAAGTATATAAACTTCGATCCATCATTAGATTATCCGTATTTTAGGCAAGGAGGTGGGTGCGATGATGTTGTATTATGGATGTCGCCATCCAGATCACGACTATATCTACAGAGAAGAGATTGAAGAAATGGTCGAAGACGGTGTTATTACAGACTTATATTGCGCGTTTTCACGCGCACAGGAGCATAAAATCTACGTACAAGTGGGTAACGGAATCCATCTAACAAGTCTTGTTTTCTTTTTGTTTCCATTATGCTCTATAACTCTGTATGACTAAACATGTAACTTTTTGTGAGATTTCTGATTCAACAACAAGGAACTTCAAATGCGCTTCATTCAGTTTGAATTTATGCTCCCCAGATCATTCTCGTTGAAGGGTGATTTCTAATAGCACCGTTAGACTAAAAAACTGGGTGAGAGAAAGATAAAGCAAGGGCCTCGGTTGGTGTAGTGGATAATACGTGAGCTCTCAGTAATGATAACTCACCGCGGTTCCGAGTTTTGCTCACATCTCAACATGGTTGTGGTTGCACTTCACATAATACACTACCATTAAAAAAGGATAGACAGTAAATAAAAGTTAAAACATTGCGATTTCTGATTCACTGGTCGCAGTGATTACTGTTACATATGTGCCGATTTTGTTGAGAATTTCTAAGGTTCCGACTTGTCTGTTTGTTAGCATTACCTGTTTCATTTTATTTCATTAGAAAAAGTTCTTCAGAATAGACTTTGGGAAAGTCGTGAGAAGGTATGGAGCGCTGTGGAGGCTGGTGCCCATATATACGTATGCGGGTTTGTTATTATTATAGTTGTTTTTTGCCTTTGAAAATGTTTCCGTCCTCTTTTGGATTTTATTTCGAAGCATTTTTGGTTTTACGTGTAATTTGGCTAGAGGATCGATTTGGCAATGATCAGTCGGTACTTTAGAGACGCTCGTAATATGGCCCGAGACGTGCAAAATACTCTTCAGCGCATTTTCCGCGAAACCGGTTGTAAATCAGAGGAGGAGGCGTCCAAGTTACTCAAGGATCTCGAACGACAACGAAGATATCAGGCAGATGTCTGGTCGTAAGCGAGCAAGGTGATAGTCGTTGGCTTTCTGGTCTGCCATCCCAATCGGTTACTGTGATTGCATTCGTACTTTGGTTCTCCTTACACCATGTATTTAGCTATGTACCAGCACAGAATTTTCAACAGTGCGGCCTTGCCCTTTTCCTTCAATTTTTAACTCATGTAGTATGTTATGTATTCAACTTTTTACAAATCTCTTACAGTTGTCATAAGGCGAGCGTAACTTGCTTTCAGAGGTTCTCGTTTTTTGCAAGAATTTAGCAGTATGCAGTCATTGAAATGTACAGATAGACAAGAAGCTGTTATGTCTGAACTCGCTGTCATACGAAAAAGTGTTCATTCTAGACTCATAAAAGTGCAAAGGGAGCTCTTGGGCGGGTCCAAAGAGGAAATGATGGGACTTTTATGCACGCTGTTCTGCAAAAGTTGAACATAATGACAAATATTTTTTTACGACTAAAAAATGACTTTTTTTATGAAACCGTTAGTTTTATTGTAGAATTGACAAGTTAAGACGGTTACCATAGTAATTATGGGTGAATTCAACGTTAATCCATATTCCAATACTGAGACTTCAAGAAGGTAGATAATCTTACATATTTAGCGCTACTACGAGGCTGTCTACCATAAGCTTCATGCACCATTTCAAGTTAAGCACTATGAAGAATGTTGCCTCTACTTGTTTCGATGATTTAATAGGTAGGGTAGCAACGAAGTTACACCACTTTGCCATGATACAAAATTACAGTTCAGTCGAAACCGCTAGTGAAACAGCCCTAGTTTCTGCTGTAATGATATTACTCTCTCAGACTCTTTACAACTCATGTACCTCTGATTAAATGCGGATCTGTCTAGTGAAGTGCAAATTCTTTGATATGAACTACGACCAGTTTCTTTGACTGCAGAAATCTATCGACATCTTTCACGCTCCAAGACGGTCGAAATCTCATTGGTTGTTGTATAGATGAATAAAAGTTTTTTTTTCTTAGAAAAACACTAACGAAAGGACCCATATTAATTCCTAAAATCATAATTATGTGTGCACTTTATTTAAAATGACGAATCTTATCATTTTGCACTTTTACCAACCCTGTGTTTTCACCAGGGATCTTATGTTTATTTCTTCCTTCTTTTGGTGGTTTCCCTCCTTTTCGTGGAGTTCTTTTGTAGTATCTGGAAGTGTCGGGCCTTATTTGAAGGCGGTAATATGGACACCAACAAGTTTCAGTGATTTTTTATACGACTGAACTAACACGAATTTGATATAAAAACTCTTATTGGGCTAGTATTTCGGCGTATTCGCCTTCTTCAGAGCCACCTTGTTCCGATTTGGTGGTCCACAGCTGACCATCGTCCCGATGTGGTTGTCTGTAGTCGCATTGATTCGAATCCACTGGAGGGGGCACCTATAGAGAACTTCTCCATTGAAAAGTTCTCTATCTATCTAAATAATAATATTTGAAGTCCAAATATGGCCGCCTCGCACTCGCACATCAAACACCGAAATGTAACCTTTTCTAATCTTCTCGATCAATTATGTTCAATGTTTCAGGCACAATAGCGATTCAGGTTTGACTTCAGTAGCATAGCGACGATGGCTTATCCGAAAGAGACTTAACCATGGAACAGTTTACTACTTCCTTGCGAAACAACGAAGCTTTGACGTTTGATGTTTCAGGCAGTTAGATACAGTCTATTGCAGTCCAGGATCAACAATGCAGATTAACCGCGGTTGCATACGCTCGCGGCTCCCGCAGCCGAAATAAGCCAGGTGCCTTCGACGGCGGAGACATGCCATCACTTACCTTACCCCCGATCGGTAGCGCGGATAATCCTCTCCTCACAACCACATCCTCAATCATCCTCAATCACCTCAACTCATTCTAAATCATAGTCACTATTATTGTTAATATTGTATTAATGGTGTAATAATGTTTGAATGCCATTGCATCATTGTTAGCCTCACTTCACTACAGTTAGCACCTCAGAGCTCTGACTTGTCTCATTCCTCTACTATTACTTCTCTATCGTTACTATTATATAATTTGTGTTGTATTTATGTATTAAAGGTTTACTTACCCAAGTTTGAGGCTGGTGGATCAACTAGAGCAGCTAAAAGACCCGCGTGGCTAATATTCTACATCAATCTGAACCGCTACACTTCGCCGCTAACCAATTCGTTACAGCACCGTTGGAATGTGGAACTTCGAGTGAACACGAGTGAGATACACGACAGACAGCCAGCAGTGCGTGCGGTAGTTTCCGATATCGTGAACGTCATTCTTCTTAAACAATAACACAGTCTTGCTGGTCTTCCATTGAATAGGAACCTTACATTCTAACAGGTAACCTGTGGGGAGTCGAGTCAGTGTGTTTATGAGGACTATTAAATCTCAGGTATTTAAATCTCATCCTGTACGGGCCAGATGCTCGATCCCTCACCGACGAAATGGTATGGCGGATTTTGGGAAGGAGAACCGGTCAGACAACATATTCATCCTCCTGTATCTTGTATGAGTGTAAAAGGACGTCGCTATTGAAGAGATCGCGGCTGTAATCGTTAATTATTTCACCAGTGCGTTTTTGGATACTGTAACTGTTCGGTCTGGACATAGGTGTGCGACCGTATTGATCTCGTAATTGGCGGCTCAGTGGGCTTTCTGAATGATTTTACCAGCTTCCGTTACTTTGACCAACTTTCTATGCCCTCATGCAAGTGCACTCTCTTACTGAGCAGCTTTAATGCGTGACATCGATGAATGTAATTTATTGATGTGTACTCGAGTATTTCGACTGTTTCAAGATTATGGGTGGTATGGGTGATCTGTTCTCTAACACAGCCCAATATAGTTCGTATCTGAATAGACCAATTTGAATTTCCAAAAACGCACATGAACGTTCCGTCGAAAATTTTTTGGTGACGCTGGTATTTTACATTCAACGAAACGGTTGAACAGTCCGGATTGTTTATTCCATTATTAAGCAAACAAGTGGTTGGCACGAAATATTCATTCGGCTAATATTTCGACGCCTTCGTCTTCAAGGACATATTAATCCGAATAGATGATACACGGGTGGTCGTCCTCGCGATTTAGCTGCTCGCTGCGTCGTGTCAAAGGCAGTGATGTGGAACGGTGTTCTTCTCTGATACTAGACATTTTTTTTCCTGACGATTTGAGGAAACAGTCCAAATACGAACCGAACAGACGAATGTCTGATAGTAGCAGCTGACTGATGTTAACATTTGAGATTAGTATTTTGAGCTGTGCCAGGCACTCATTTGTTCGTGCATCCGTTGCAGGTACAAATGCATGGATATATTTATTTCCATTGCAGAAATTAAACATCATCCTGGCACAGCAGAGGCACGGAGTCCATACCGGAGAGCACCTGTCTCAGAACACATGGAAAATCGTTCTCGTCGCCGTTTATCCCTTAGATGATACTTGTAGATGCACCAAGTATTCCCGACTATGCGGCTATCGTCACTGGGTGTGTTTATTTAAACCGCATATGCAAAAGTGTAACACCTCTACCATACACACAGAGAGAGAGAGAGAGTGGACTCCACAGTATAGCTGTTTCACGTGGAAGTGATGAATGAAAAGATTACTGATGGCACGTCGAGTTACTCGGTAATCAGTGGGAATACTAGTCATACAGATAGTACAGAGAATGTCTACTTTTTATTTGCTCCCTACTACAATTTTCACGCCAGGGTATTATGATAAGATAAGACACGGGCATGACATCAGTTCCGTTGACGAGTGATGCTGATGGCACTGGTCGATAGAAACCTAGCTGAGAGACAGGCGTAACGAAGGATCCACTCCACGTGGTGTGGTGGTGAACGAGTTAGCCCCTGAAAGGGTAACAGCGCGTTCGTTCCCGATCGCAGACACCTGCGGTCAGGAGTTTTGCAAATATCTCAGCATCGTTGTGGTTGTATTTCGTCTAATACCGTGCCATGAAAAATTGTACTTGACAGCAAACAAAAAGTAAACATCGTGATTTCAATTACAGTCTCAGTTTAACTGGGTTCAATGCTGATTTGGGCTCCCAAGATCAATCCTGTTGACGGTTGATTGTTGATGGCAAGTGATCGATAGAACTACCTGAGAGACAGGGGAAACGAAAGACCAGCATGGTGTGGTGGTAAACGCCTTACTCCCCGGAAAGGTCAGTAGCGCGTTCTTTCCCGACCGCAGACACCTGCGGTCAGGAGTTTTGCAAATATCTCAGCACTACGGTGAGTGTGCAAAACTGTGTTCAATGTGATTGAAACCTTAGTTTAGCGTTTTCTTTGTTTGGTTATGGAAATGTTCGGCCCAATAGAGGAAGGTGAAATCCGCCGAAACGTCAGCTTGTACGTAAATAAAGAAATAAAATAACACCTCGTGTTTGCTGAACGGAAGTAGAAAGAATTACTCAGTCAATGCCGAGGTTAATAGAAAGTCGGACGTGAGAGAAAAAGTTGATATACTGCGTAGCTTAAGTGTCCAGATAAATAGTTGCATTATAAAAAGAATGATAAAGCTCTCGGCGTTGATCAATCCCTGAGGGATGCACCATGTATTCGATTTCCCTAAGCATAGTTCGGAGGTGATTGAATGCATATCCGGCCTTTACAATGACTCGCAGTGGTCTACCGATGTATTAAATCAGTCCTGCCACCCTCTCAGACAAGTCTGGTACCAATTTGCCGACATCGGAGGGGTGGAAGACTTGGTGGGTCATCGGCGCAGGGATCAATTCCACGTATGTGTTGCAGGGCGCCTCCGACCACTGCACCACACACGCCCTTTGCGCCAAAGTTGCACTGTGGAAGAATATAAATGTGATAAGTGGCATGTTCTAAGCGCACGAATCTAATTCGAAATGTGCTTTCAACTGGAATCCACTCGTTTACCTGAGCGTCTGGAAAACAACACCGACTTCCTTCCGTATTGATAAAGCTTTTGAGTGTCTCGTATAGGTTTCGGAAAAGGCACTTATTAGTGGATGCATTAGAGTTTACAGAGTAAGTATTTGAAGACGTTGAGGTGACTAAGTTCTGTTCATAATAAAAGAAATTAATCATTACTCCAGGTCTTCGTTATAAAACAGAATTAATAATCTCAATCTTTTTATTTACTGCCTATTCTTTTTTAACGGTAGGGTATGTTGCGAAATATAATGCTGAGATATTTGCAAAACTCCGGATCGCAGGTGTCTGCGGTGGGGAACGAACGCGCTATTGTCCTTTCGGGGGAGTAACGCTTTCACCACCACACCATGCGAGTTCTTTATATAAGAATTAATAATGTTTTACATTATTTAACCGCCACGAGATTGATAAAAAGATTTATTCGGATAGAGTTCGGACGTCTTATTGTTCTTCAGGGCTGGATTCGTCCGACTGGATGGTCTACGGCTGGTCGATGTCGCGATGTGGGTGTTCGTTGTCGCGCCGAATCGAATTCAGTAGGTGAGAATCGGTCGAATAGAAAACTTCAATTTTCGATGCCCTCTTTTAAGATATCGTCACGATAAGTGCCAAAATATGAAGTACTGACTGCTACAGTACGCAATGCCAGCCCAAAAACGGATAACACTGGATGAAAATTGATCAACACTTGGTCTGTGTAAGAGCGGTAGCGGCGGCAACCAGTGGAAGAGTCGTCTTTGCCTCAACTTACTAGTTTTGCAGAATATTCATGGAGAAATAAAATCAAGATGCAAGCCCGATGTGGGGCTCGGACCCACAATAACCAGATCAAGATCCTGGTGCTCTGTCGGCTGAGCTAAGACGGCTACCGATAGTATTAGGCCAGAGAGTTGTCTTCACCGCGCGTTACTGATTTTATGGAATATTTATGACGAAATGACATCAAAATGGAACCGCAGTGCGGGGCTCGAGCATGCAGCAGCATGGTTAAAAATCTGGTGCTCTACCGACTGAGCTAACCTGGCTATTGAGAATATCGTTTAAAGGCAAGAGTTTTCGTGAAAAATCGTATAGTAAGGCGCTTGAGTAGAGTCCTTGCACTTGTACAAGACGATGAATTCTATAACTTATGACGGTGGTTTATGCAAAGTGGACTACTGACTGACGTATCATGAAATGAAGAATTCGACGATGTGAAATCTGATGTTGAAAGAAGGAGAGGGTTAATGGTTGTCATGGCATTAGAATTTATGGAACACCTTCCAAAAAACCCAATGCGACATAGGTGAATGAAACAGCAGAGTTTCGATGTCTCTGGAAAACGAGTGAACAGAAAAGGATACCACAAAAACGGTTAAATACTAGAGTAGTGTAATAATTCTTACTTAATTAAATACTTGGACCGCCCGCCTTCGCTGCTGGTGCGGAGCCCAGCATAATCTCCACTTTTTCGGAGTTTTGCTGGTTTAACTGTTGTGGTTCCATGGAGCCCAGAGGTCAGTTTAGCAAACTCTGCCCCAGGTCTTCACCACCACACGCACTCGCCGCCCTTGTGGATCAGAGTGAGACTTGCCACCATGCGACTTTGATATCAGGATGGTTGGTGGATCCTGGTATTGGCTTACTCTTACCTGGGCTTCCTGTTGGAAGCGTTGGACTCCTTCTCAGCATGAAAGGCCCTGCCGAGTGAGTGAATCCCCGCTGTACATCGCAGCCCAACACCGTGGAACACCTCCCAGCCACGGTGAGGCGGCGGTAAACCGTTAGGAGGAATGTAATAATTCTACACTTAAATATAAAAATACTCACAATATCCAGTGTCTCCTGAACTTTTTTACATACATAATAAAGAAGCTTCGCTGCTCCGTTTTCTTTTCTTCTTTGAATACGCATGAATAAAGCGATCGCTACCGGATACAGAAAATGCCGCGTAGTTTAATTAAGGTAATCAATTGCTTGATTGGCGATCAATCAATGATGAAACTTCAGAGTAATTCTTGTCCGCCAAAAAAATATAGCTACACAGCATTAACACTTTGGTGAACGCCCTATAGAGAATAAGAATATCATACACTTCAGTAGAAGCTGATCATGGTAACAATGACAAGGCTTAGGCAGTCCCACCACTGTGTTGAGAATTTTTAATTCATCATGTCTTCACACGAGTATGGGTTGGACTTCATTACTCATCTTCATGGAGATGAACAGTTCATTTCTACAAATATGACCTTTCATAATAGCAGAAAAACAAAGCTTCTGTTCTTGGAAGTTTTGCTGCAAATGTACTAAACAATCTTTCGTTGTCCGTCTACTCAATATTCTTGCTATCCAGAAAATTCTACGACTACCTGCAATCCAAAGGGATCTCCTGTCGGTTTGTCGGTAGGCAACATGACATTTTCCCAGGTAGAGGGAAAACGGGTTAATCACCGACCAAAAGCGACCTCTGACTTTCTGAGACGCAGAAGAATCCAGGAGATGGACTTCCTGTTCTTCTTGGGCCAATTTGCTGCATACCTTCTGTGTTTACGAAGAAATATTCGTGCATGTGCGTGTGAGTGTGTTCTCGTTTATCCTGATTGTATTCTACGAGTTAATTCAGCTAAAAGCTTATAATCAAATGACAGCGAAGTATACGGAAGGAGGTTAGAGTCACCCCTAATAAGTAAGCTTCTCGTCTACTATGGGAGAAATAGCAAGCTATCCGTAAGCATACCCATCCCTCACGTTCAGAGCCCAGCATCTTCATGGGGTTTAAACGTTAAACAAAAATAAACGGTCGTCATTCTTCTAGCCCCGAAATCGCTCCCGATACGGCAGCGTTGGATAGAACGAGTACGGAGAGGCTGCTAAAATCCTAGAGGCATTCTAGGCTACCTAAATCTCAAAGGACTATGAGAGGACTGTCTGTAGCTACAATGTAAGCTCACTTGCACCTGCGTCCTCCATAGAAAACTTAGTCATGCAAACAAGAAGGATAACGTACGATCCCATCGACCTCGCTGAGACGAGACAGCGCCACCCATTCAACGAACAGTGGACGAAGGAGAGCCGCATTTGCATGCAGGGCCTTCATGGAAGCTTTGAACAGCCACGCGTCCCAACTCATTAAATGAAGATTCTTCGTGAACTGTATAAAAACTTCATAACTAAAATATCATCTTGTAGTAACTCCCAAGTCCGACTTTCTATTAACCTCGGCATTGATTGAATATATATCTTTCTACTTCTGTTCAGCAAACACGACGTGCTATTTTATTTCTTTCTTTACGCACAAGCTGACGTTTCGGCGGATTTCGCCTTCCTCAGAGTCTGGAAGGGTCAAGTTGACAACAATTCATTCGGCCAAACACCTCGATAACCAAACAGAGAAAACACTAAACCAAGATTTCAACCCCATTTAGCATAGCTCTGCACACTCACCGCTTTCTATGAGTCTTCCACTGAGTATGTCGCGTGAAGACCGACCGCACAGAATTCACATGGAAGCGTAATGTGCCCCTCCCATCAGAATAACAGGTTTATATACTGTCCAATATCACGCGTGATAACGAGGCATTCCTCCCTGCGGTTCATTTTCGGATTCTTGGAATTAATCCAGAATGCCTCTAGAGTTTTGCGCGCTTGTGTTCTCGATTCTTGCGCGAGGATCGTAACCCTTACTTCAAAATCTTCTCCGTTATGTTAATGCGTGCTATGCGTACCTAGTGGAGTACTTGGCTTACGTTTGCCGACTAGGTGTTCTTTTATACGTACGGCACGCTTTACAAGAGATCAGACAGACTGTACCCGAACTCATGCAGTCACCGTC
>UYYA01001030.1:0-24300 GCA_900624975.1 Angiostrongylus costaricensis | reverse complement strand
CGTCCTTCGTCTTGCCTGTCTCTCAGCTAGTTCTATTGATTGGGCGGTTGCTGATGGCAAAATACCGAAAGAATTAGCTGGAATTGCTGAGAGGAATGAATGAAAGAAAAGAAAGAAAGAAAACGACGCATTCATTGGTGATGGCGTCAATGGAAGGTGCATGTGGCGCAGTGGTTGGAGACGCCACTGTGACACACACGTGGAATCGAATCCCGTGCGCGTGGCCCACCAAGCCTTCCATCCCTCCCAGTCCGGTAAATTGTTACCAGACTTGTCTGGGAGGATAGCAGCACTGGCTCGGTACATCGGTAGGCCACTGCGAGTCATTGTAAAAGCCAAATATGCAATCAATCACCTCCAAACGATGCTTAATGAAGTCGAATGCATGGCGCATCCCTCAGGGATTGATTAACGCCGAGACCTTTATCCTTTAGCTTTTACTTCTCCTTCATATGAGTCAACAAAAAAATCGATAACATTTGAAAAATAATTGGTGATAGGTGATTCATTCATTGGTGATAGCGTCACACGTCACTGTGACACACACGTGGAATCGAATCCCGTGCCGATGGCCGGGTCTAGAGAATTCGGTAAACGTAGTTGAAATACCATCGAAGTACTCTTAGGCGCCAGCTAGTGCGTAACCGCCTATACGACCGTCTATGTGCAACGCAAAATTGCATAATTTGCCCTAATGGTAGAGACGGTGATTGCATGAGTTCGGGTACAGTTTATCTGATCTCCTGTAAGGCGTGCGGGGCGAAGACGTTGGCGAAACGGGTATACCACTCTGTGTCCGCATAAAAGAACACCTAGTCGGTAAATTTAAATCGAATACCCAACTAGGCGCATAAGACCCAGAGACATAACAGGGAGGATTTTGAAGTAGTGGTTACGATTATCGCACAGGAAACGAGAACACAAGCGGGCAAAACTCTCAGGCGTTCTGGACTAATTCCAGAAATCCAAAAATGAACCGCAGGAAAGAATGCCTCATTATCGCGCCTGATATTAGGCAATATATAAGACTATCATTTTGATGGGAAAGGCACATTACGCTTTCACGTGAATTCTGTGCCACGCGACATAGTTAGTGGAGGCCTCATAGAAAGCGGTGAGCGTGCAAAGCTGTGTTCAATCTGATTGAAGTCTTCGTTTAGCGTTTTCTTTGTTTGGTTATGGAGATGTTTGGCCGAATAGATTGCTGTTAACTTGACCTTTCCAGACTTTGAGGAAGGCGAAATCCGCCGAAGCGTCAGCTTATTCGTGAATAAAGAATAAAAGTAACACCTTGCTCAACGAGAATGCGAAAAATTACTTAAAGCTTGTATTTCTAACACGAAAAGAATCAAACGAGCAGAATTTCGCCCAGCTGTTTTCCGGTAGATCGTTCGTATGCCTGATAAGAACGATCACCTGTCTCACCTGTAATCCCGTTGATCGTCGAGTGATTCGAGCGGGCGCCAGTAAATCTTCCATTTTTCTTTCTCGCGTGCCAGAGTAGCCAGGTGGGTTCTGCTCCCTCTAAGAATTCGTCGAACATCATGTCTTTCTTCTAGGTTCTTCGTGAAGAACTGCCGACCATTGATTACCATTCCCATATTATCCCATTGCAATGTTCACATGACGTTATGGAGGATGGCGGTAAATAATTTTGGAGAGATGGTATCGCCTTGCCTTACCCCTCTTTTGATGTCAATGTTAATATCGTTGTAGAATGGTGACATCTTGGTTGTGAAATTTTTGTACAGCTCACGAAGAATCTTTGTATAGTGAGTAGGGACTCATTAACTATCAAGGACTTCCAAGACTGATTCTATCTCAACTGAATCAAAGGCCTTCTGTAAATCGGTGAAAATGAGACAGAGCGATCTTTTGTACTCTCGCGATATTTCAATGAGCTTTGTTATAGCGTGGACGCGGTTGATCATACTAAATCCTTTTCGAAACCCTGCTTGCTCACATGGCTGTCCTTCGTCTAGTGTTCCGTTAGTCTTGTTTAGGATGACTCGAGTGAAAAGTTTGTAGTCGACAGGCAGCAAGCAGATTGGACTATAGTTGCCGATATCGTGGAGGTCATCCTTCTTGAACAATAACACGGTCTTGCTGGTCTTCCACTGGGTAGGGACCTTGCATTCAGACAGGTAACGTGTCAAGAGCCGAGCTAGTTTGTTTGCGAGGACTAGCGGAAGGTTCTTCAGGTGTTCTGGTCTTCTGCTCTCCGGACCTGGTGCTGTTGGATTTTTCGCCGATGAAATGGCACTTCGGATTTGAGAAGGAAGAACCAGTGCTACTACATATCCGTCCTCCTTTATTTTATATGACGAAAGGTGGCCATGGCTATCGACGAGATCTGAGTAGTATTCGTGAATGATTTTCTCCATTGCCTTTCTGGACGCTGTAACTGTTCCGGTTGGACGTCCCAGTGCAATCATCTTTCTCTTGTAACTGGCGAAGCTTCGTTGGACGTTGCAAATGGTTTTCTCAGCCTCTCCAGCTTCCATCATTACTGCTGCTCTCCTCTTTTTAAGATCTTTTACCTGCATTGTTTTGTAAGTTCGGACCTCAGTTTGCGGTTGCCTACAGGTCGTACAATTCCACGCTGGCGTATCGGCTTGAGTGTTTCTGGAAACAAAGGCCTCTTGGTGACTTTCGAACTCTGAGCTTTCATAGCGCTAACGTGAAAATGTTGAATGAGCCGATCGCATTCCTCGTCGATGTTAGCGGTAACGCATCTTCCCAACAGCCGACTAACGAATTAACTAGGTTCCTGCTTGTGGTGGTTTTGGGGCTTCGTTTCTTTGAATTTGGCCGTTTTTTCTCCTTTCAGTGAAAAAAAAATCTTGCACGGAGGAGGCGATGTACTGATCCCATGCAGAATATTGGTACAACAGCGACATCGGTTAGTGAAAACCTTCGGTTTAATATGATGTTGTCTATTTTATTATGGTGTTCTCACTGAAGGACTTCCACGTCTATCGTTGAGGGTGGTGCTTCTGGAATTGCGAGTTGCCATGGACAGTCTTGGTCGCCATGATAAACTCAGACAGCCGCTCACTCTGGTTGTTCCATTCTAATCCATGGGCCCTAATGTGACGTTCTTCAGACATTCTTCTTTGTCCAACCTTGGAGTTGAAATCTCCAATGACGACGTTGAAGGAAGAATGTATGGCCTTCTCTGTAGAACTTCTCCAAGTCCGTATAGAACACTTCGACTTCTTTTTTGTCATAGT
This sequence comes from Angiostrongylus costaricensis, assembly GCA_900624975.1. Classification (NCBI taxonomy): domain Eukaryota; kingdom Metazoa; phylum Nematoda; class Chromadorea; order Rhabditida; family Metastrongylidae; genus Angiostrongylus; species Angiostrongylus costaricensis. The sequence goes on along the minus strand of UYYA01001030.1, from coordinate 21,067 downwards.
TTGATGTCGGCGCGTAAACGACGAAGATTATCAAAGCCGGAATTGATCCACATCTTTTTAATCGTAAACGTCCGATTCGTGTTGTTCGTTGTTCGAATGAATTGATATTCACGGACAAACTCGTATTGATGAGAGTGCCGCCGACTCCTCCGCTGTCGCATATTTGGAGGAACAGTGCTTCTCCGATGTCTTACACGACGTTGAATGGGTGGCGTCGTCTCGTCTCGGCCGGGTCGATGACGTCGTACCTTATCCTTCTTGCTTGTATGAGCAAGTCTTCTATCGAGGACTCGGATGAAAGTGTACGTGCATTTTAGGTACAGATGGTCACCATTGTTCTTTGAAATCCAGGCACTTTCCATTGGCGCTGAAATTTTAGCAGCTCCTCCGTACTCGTCCTACCCAACGCTGCGAAATTGGAGGCTTTTTCGGGGTCAGGGGCATGAGGCCCGTTTTTTTTTACTGTGTTTAGCATTTTTGATCGTACAGCTTGCTGGGCTCTGAACGTGGGGTCTTGGTGTACTCACCGGTAGCTTGCCAGTTTCTCCCAGAGTGGCCATGGAGCCAACTTGTTGGAGGGGATCGTAACCGTCTCCCGTATACTTTCCTGTCATTTAAATGCAGGCTTTTGACCGAATTGACTCGTTTAATACAATCCGCTAAAACTCACGCACAAACGCATGCATAAATAAGCCTCATAAATACAGAATGTATGTGCCAAATCGGGGCCGCTAAAACGGAGACTTCACTTCCGATTCACCTTCGTCTCAGGGAAGCAAACGTCGGTTTTGGTCCTCGATTAAACGCTTATCCGCCACCTGTGAACGCGTGACGTAGCCTCGCGACTAATCGGCTTCCAGATCCCTTAAATGAGAGCGATCGGTGGTAAAATACCCTAAAGCGTAAAAAGTTACCGTACAGTAGCCGTGGAATTTTTCCTCCGATCACTGGAATCTATAAAATACGGTAAAGAATAAAAGGATTCTGGAGTGTAGGCAGGGAATTTCTTCCTCCGGTCAATACAATCTTTGAAACACCCAGATGTATAAAAAGTATCCGTTCAGTAGCCGTGGAATTTTCCCGCCAATCACTAACTTCTATGAAATACTCCAAAGTACAAAAGTTCTCCGATAGTGGCAATGGAGCATTCTCTCCCTATCACTGGAATCTATAAAGTACGGTAAAGTATGAAAAGTTCTCGACGTGCAACCGTGGGATTTTTCTCCGATCAACGGATTCTCTGAAATACTGTGAAGTATAAAAAGTGCCAGGGCAGTTGTCGTGGAATTCCTTCCTCCGACCAATGAAATATTTAAAACACCCTAAAGTATAGAAGGTTTTTTTTACAGAAGCGGTGGAATGTTTTCTCCGACTTCTATAAAATACCGCAAGGAGCAAAAACTTTTCATGTCCAAGCATTGCCTCCTACTATACTTGATACTTGATACTTGAATGGCCCGTCCTCACTGGCTGTGCGGGCCTCAGCATAATCTCCATTTTTCGGAGATTTGCTGGTTAAGCCAATATGGTTCCCTAGAGTCCCGAGGTCAACCCGGCCAAAGTCAGCCTCAGCTCTTCACCACCACGGTTGGTCGCAGCTCTTGTGGTTCAGAGGGAGATTTGCCACCATGCAACTTTGATACCAGGGCTGCGGTGGATCCTGGTATCGGCATTCCGCCTGCTATTGAGGAAACAAAGCGAGAAAGTATTTTATATATAAGAATACTGTCAACGCATTCTGGTAATGAATGATTATTGGAAAATAATGACACCATTTCTGATAAAAACAAAATGGCCAGTAGAAAGTTTTACTTTTTGCCAGCCTTTTACTTCATCGAATTTATTCAACATCTTATTCCAGTTGTAATCGTTTGCCTAAGCAAGGGCCTTGCTCATAAACGCATGTTCATGCCTGCTGCACTCGAGGCAGGGTTTTCAAACTCTTAATTCGTGTACATCTTCACCGCACCAGATTCTAGAAGATTTAGTAAATTGGGACCATGTTTCCTTATCTTATCTGGATCGTTGTATCAAACTAAATTTGGTTACGGATGAAAATATTCTTGTTCTCAGTCAACTGTTGCAGTATTCGTCATGGAAACATTATTTGCCAAATTTGAATAGTCAGTAGGTGGCAAAACGTCTGGTACTTGGAATACTTGGATGCACTTTAAATGATGCAAACAATATTGAGTACCATTATGAATTTTTGCCAGAAAGTGTTCTTTCGAAGCAGTTCAGTTTGAGGATTTCGATGAACATTTAGGCAGTGATTTTAAAAGTGTTATTAGGGTGCAAGTTGTAAAGGTGAGGTGTAAAGGTGTAAGGTGTAACGACGCTGAGCACGGATGGAAAATCACGCCTATTCTGGGAGGATGCGAATACACCAGCAGATGGTCAATCGGCAGGGTATATTGCGAAATATAACTTCAATGATGTTATAGCAACTATTGCTAGAATAGTTACTATTCATTCATCATATCGTAGGTCTGTGGTAACCATATTCGTGGCCCCTCACATCGCTTTGCGATCTTGCAGCATGCAAACGTTTTCACTTCGTTGAGAGGAACTTTGGTTGTCGTAAACATTCTTTGTCAACCACACTCTTTTTATACAATCGGAACTTTTTGTGTGTTGCATCTGCTCCAAACCAACACGGGTACGGTAACACAAAGAGGCACGAAGCTGTCCAGCAAATCGTCCTCAGTCATCTGATCAGGAGGGAGCTGGAGACGCAAGCTGATGGGTGTTTTCGGTAAAGGTGCTGGACCTGTGCCAAAACACCGCCTCTTCCAGAAGATATTTATAAAGAGCCCCATGCGTCAATACCGTATTCGCCCTCCTGTTCATCATGTGTAATGCGCCTTGCAGTCAATCCAAGGTGTTCTCTCTTGTTGTATGTGGTAACTGTTGTGTATTAACACTGCTGTCATATAACTCTGTACGTATAACAAAGATACTAACCCGCATTACTCTCATTTATTGATCATGACACAATATTGCAGTCTGTATTGCACCAATGTTTATATTTCGTTATTCTTAAATTAATATTGTTATAAACGGTTTAGTCACCCAAGTTTGAGATATTTTTCTGCGAAAAGTACGAAAAAGTCCCGCGTGGCAACTTCTACGAAGTCGAAGATCCTACTCAAAGCTAGTGATCGTAAGGTGCCGAGAACTGACTTGAAGACCTAATTTCCACTAGCAACTGCTATAGATGTTGATTGATAGATAGTTATTTGGAAAACTCCGGAGAACGAAGAACCCGCATGGTGTGATGGTGAGCTCGTTATTTCCTGGGAAGGACAATAGTGCGTTCGTTCCTCACCGCAAACACCTGCGGTCCGGAGTCTTGGAAATATCTCAGCATCACTGAAGTTATATTCCCTCTTTTCGTTTGGTTTATTGAATTATAGCTTGTTTCTTGCTTGTTTCTTTCTTTAATCGTTTATTTATTGCTTTTGTGCCGACTTATTCAATCACATAAACACAGGCCATGGCTACACGGTGATCCAAAGCAGAATTTTCTGTTTTTGTCGGTGCACGTCTGTTGAGAGCAGAATTCCGTCAACGCAACGATGAACAGCGGAAATCCATGTCGAGCGAGTGCCTAGACAAAATGTGCTAATGTCTGTCGACCGAATATGTTAAAGCGCGAAGCAGTGACTACTAAATATCTACAGCGATAAAAAAACTGGTTTTCATTGGTAATATTAGTCATAGTGATGTTAGAAATTTTTAGAAAAGATTAGGTTTGCTACCCACTGCAATCGTTGCCCCAGAATAGGTGACCACTTCCATTCTTACGATTCATTTCTCTTCTTATTTTTTTTTAACCTCAAAAAAGTCTCTTATACCATTCGATCTGATGTCTGATCGTTGAGCATTTTTATCTCATTCGTAGTTACAAACTACTAGAAACCTAATAAAGTGGTTGACACAATAACACGATCTGTTCTTATGAGCTTTGTGACCACAGTGGTCATTAAAGCGGGAGAATTGCTTGATTTTCAAGACAAAATAAGGTTAAAAACAGTGCAAAAAATTAAGAATAGCCGTTTTCTTGTTAAGTTTCCATGAGCACGACGCTTGAGGCCAAGCAAAAATTTGGGTGAGTTGAAATTTATCAGATTTGGCTTCCGATTACACATGTTGTTATAGAGGACAAAACAATTTTTGAACTCTTTTGGTAAGCTTGCTTTGAAAATTTAAGGGATGGCACAGTGAAAAAGTTGTTATTCGAGTTGCATCGGGCATTAATATAGGTGTTGATTCCCAGTTAGGTAGTGAATAATAAGTCGTTTGGCGTTAATCACTCTTTGAGGGATGCGCCAAGCATTTAACTTCACCGAGCGCCCTGGAAGTGAATGAATGCATATTAGGCCTATCCAAAGAGTTCTAGATGCGTGTGGATATACAACGTCAATGTATTTTATCCTCCCACAAGTAAATCTAGGGGTGGGTGCGTCAGCTTCGTGCACTGTGCTATACGCTCCACACTATTACCGAACTGAGAGACACTCATAAACTGCCACAAGCCGCCTTTTGCATTTTTCGGAAAGAATACTGTCTTTTAAGAACTTTTTGTTGATCGATTATCAGCTGAAGAGAAAGGAGCTATTCGTTGGAACAGAAACGTAATTTTACATTAAAAATATTGTAGTTTCGCTAAAATTATGAGGAAATAAGGAGTTCGGAGTTCATTGAATCTTCCAGAAGACAAAATCGTCGGCATTCACCTCAGCACACCTGCACATGCCATTTTGGCATGACGCAATAAGTCCTCCACAAACGTCGTCATTGTTACAAGGCAAATTGGTGATGCAGGCATGACAGTTACAAGTTCCAATGGTCGCACCACGACAAACACCCTGAAAAGTAACATTGACTGAATTCTAAGGAATTCTGCGAAAAACAGTTGCTGGAATGTCATGGAAATTAACAGCATTATTGGTTGTCAAACACGGTTTGATATTTGGACCACTGTTCTTCGGAGTCCATGAAATGCGGCTTCATAAGCTCTTCGTGATTGTTTGGTGGGGTTATCGATGTGATGGAGGTACCAGTCAGCGTCATACATGTATACTTACTTACTTGATAGTTGAACGGCCTGTCTTCACTAACTGTGCGCACCCTAGCATGAACACCATTTTTCGGAGATTTTCTGGTTAAGCTATTGTGGTTTCCTGGAATGCCGGAAACAACCTGCCAAAGTCTGCCCCGGGTCGTCGCTACTACGAGCAGTTGCAACCCATGTAGATCAGAGGGAGATTTACCACCATGCGACTTTGATACCAGAACGGTGGTGGATCCTGATATTGGTTTACTCTTAGGTAGGTTTCTTGATGGAAACGCCGGACTCCTTCTCAGCTTGGGAGACCCTGCCAGGGGATGAAACCCCGCTGTACATCGCAGTCCGACATCCAGGAACACCTCCCAGCCACGATGAGGCGGTAAATCGTTGGGAGGCATACATGTATAGAAGAGCGCTTATTGTGCTATTAGATAAAGTAGAGACGCATTGTAATCGTAATAAGATGAATCGAAGCTCGATTTACTAAAAGGTTAGAAGATAGTTCTTCTGCTCCACGCAGCTCTTCCTTCAACAATTTCACTGCGTTCGGTCAAGGTTCTTCATATACTCCATCCATAATTTGGAAACACTTGAAGAACAAGTTCCTTCTCATTGTTCACTGCTTTAATGGTTACTCATGGAGTGACCATTCCTCTATCTTCTCTCAAACTTAATTCTTATTTTAAAAAGGTAACTCTTTTTAGAACGTTTTCTATCTCTTTTTCTTCTTTCATCGTGAAGCTTACTGCAACACTGACTAATTTGCAACATGGGATCTGTCCAGTCATTAGCTTATGAATGCTCCTTCGCATTCCCTAGGGGAGTGAAACTCTACTAGTCAAAGACTCAACGTTTTTAGTGCGCAATTTATGGTGAGGAGCTGGAAGAAGATGTAGCTCGAAAGATTCCACCCGGACTCTTGATTTCCCCTTATCCAATAATATGTACTTTTCCCGACTTGTGTTAGAAAATGCTCCTTGAAGAAGATGGTGAATAAAACAGCGACAGAACGCTAGCCGTATTGAGGTGCCAATTAAACAAGAGCGTCTCTTTTGAGAAATTGATTGATCACAAAGAGGACCGTGCCTACGAAAAGAAGAAAAATGACAATGATCAAGTGATTTTGTTCGTATTTTTTGAGCAAACGCGAGGTGTTATTGTTCTTTGTTCACGATTAAGCTGACGTTTCGGCGAATTTCGCCTTCTTCAGAGCCGCTTTCTATGAGGTCTCCACTAAATATGTCACGTAGAGACCAACCGCACAGAAATCACGTGGAAGTATAATGAAACTCCATACTCCGTACTCCATTATCCATGAAACTCCATACTCCATACTCCATTATACGTCCACGTGATTTCTGTGCGGTTGGTCTCTACGTGACATACTTAGTGGAGACCTCATAGAAAGCGGCTCTGAAGAAGGCGAAATTCGCCGAAACGTCAGCTTAATCGTGAACAAAGAACAATAACACCTCGCGTTTGCTCAAAAAAATACGAACAAAATCACTTGATCAATGCCGAGGTTAATAGAAAGTCGGTCGTGGCAGTTACTGCAGGATGTACCAGAAAAATGACAATCTCTCAGTGCTGATCAATTTCTGGTAACTGGCCTACACACCCCCTTGCAGTCGCCTTCCATCGGTTCAGTGTTCCTAACATTGAAGGAGAAGTTCAATACTAATTTCCCAACCTCAGATGGTGTAAAGCTTGTTGAGCTCTGTGCGCGTAATGTAACCAGCGACCATCTATTGCAAAGCACCTCTAACCACTACGGTTATATAACCACTACGATATCACCGGTGTTAGCATACTAGTTTTTTTTCATATGATCATCCGACATCATATACTGATCCCACAACTTCCATTCCATTCCATTTGTTGCACCCATTATCCGTGAAGGTGTTCGAACTTGTTCGTCTGTGAGGTTGGGTTGTTGCGCGTTGGTCATGATTTCTTCACAGAGTTCTCGTGGAGCCATTCTAAATCGTTTCTACGTAGATTGGAAAAGTAGAAACGTACTCAGACGAGGCTTAAAGCAATTTCGTGATTGCGAAGATTACAGAAGCTTAGTGGGCCCGGTATAGAGCCGAACCAGGGCCTTGCTAACGGCATTGCTACCACTGCTTTGCCTACGCACTATTATTTCCACTGAACAGAAACAATTTTTGAATTCCGAAAAGGTAAATTTACATAGAATAGTGGTGCTGCATATAGCAATCAAAATGCGGTTTCCGTTGCAATTTGTTCCCATTTTTCGAATTATAGCATGTACCTTTCTTCATCCATTGGTTTCCAAAACACCATAGATTCGGAGAACTTCTAGTTGTGTAGATGAAGATCAAGAAAGCTAAATGAAGACCAAGGCGTATCTCGATTACTTTGGTGGTCTACACGGTAGTCTAGGCTGTAGTGAAGCTATCACTGCTTTTTGTCCACCAAACAGGTATCTTTTCAGAAATTCTCTCGCGATAGGCTCGCGAAACATGTTTGCTTTCCTGGAATCATAATGGAAATATGAGGTGGAAGTTGGCTTCCGAGGGAAGACGACATCTCTTTGTGTTTTTGACCGCCATAAATGAAAACCATAATTGGACAATTTATTAATTCGTACGACATTCGCTGTTTCTGTGCTCACTGCTGATGAGCTTGGAATAAAAAAACTAGTAATTTTCTTCGTATTTTTTTTGAGCAAACGCGAGGTGTTATTATTCTTTGTTCGCGATTAAGCTGACGTTTCGGCGGATTTCGCCTTCCTCAGAGCCGCTTCCTATGAGGTTTCCACTAAGTATGTCACGTAGAGACCAACCGCACAGAAATCACATCCTAGACTAGTTTAAAAAAACTAGTTATGAACTGCTATCGTTTTTCTAGAGCACGTGTGGCGCAGTGGTCGGAGGCGCCCTACAATACACATATGTGGTCGATCCCCGCGCTAGTGGTTTCACCAAGCCTTTTCTCGCTCCACGGTCGGCAAATCGGTACTAGATTTGTCTGGTAGGATAGCAGCGCTGGCTCGATAAATCGGTAGACTACCACGAATCATTGCAAAGACCAGATATCCATTAAATCACCTCCAACGGTGCTTGATGAAACTGAATGCTTGGCGTATCACTCTGGAATTGGTCAATACCGAGAGCTCTGTCTTTTATCGTTATCGTTCCTCTACTATGGAAGCAGTCTCTGATTGAAGTAAAGTGTTCTAACCGTGATTACCTTCGATAGAGTAGAATAGTGCCCAAATTTTGACTTAACAAAGTGTCTACTGCAGTTGCTGATATCTTCTGAAGTTTCAAGGTGGTGGTAATTTCAACTTTAAAGAATAACATATTATAAACCCGTTAACCTAATGTGAAAAGAACTTGCAAATAGGGATTCTTGCAAGACTATATGAAAACGCTTAAAGCCGAAAATTACGATACCTTCCCGCAATCCTCGTCTTTATAGCAGACACTGCCACTGCTGCAGTTCGTAGTTCTGTAATGACGAAGCTGTGCGTCCTTCACTTCCAGAGTGAATGAAGCAGTCGTAGGATTTTGAACACTTTCTAAGGAGGTTGTAGCAGAAAGTGTTGTTGTTGGAGTCTCAAATAGCGAATGAGCGGTATGAACTGTCTTTGAAGAGACGCCATACAATAGAGAGGGAAAGTTGTATTGCATATGTGGAACATCGGAAGAGGAAAATGTGCTGGTGTCATTATTAACCAATTCGCTTTCTTCAACGATTATGTCGTCAGGAATCTGCAGTACATCTGGTTTCGGAGTGTGCGGAAAAACTAGTGATGGTAATATTACGGGACCCGCCGTTTCATTCTTGACATTTTCCTTATTATCAGTAATCAAAAGAGTATGATTCTCTTCAATAGGTGTGAGTGAGGTATTTACCACATTCGGAATAGTACTCGTCTGATGTGGGGTAACTCCAAATTCGAGTTTTGTCAGCAACTGCTCATTTGTGCTCCCTTGATTGTTACGTAGTGTCCTGTTCATGAGTTCATCGGGCAGCTCGTCAATCGCTTTTCCAAGCACGTCCTCAATTTCTCGATCCAGAGATAAGAACAGATCATTGTCCTCGTCTTCTGTCGCCAAACTGCTTCCTGTGGTTTGATAAACTGAAAAAAAGACTTAGCGAGAAAAATCTATGGATTCAAAGATCATGGGATCATAGCCTAATCGTTTGCTTTCAGTAGCAGGAAACCTTAATGCGAAGTTTACTAAGGAGAAAATGTAAAGGGTAGATTTCAAAAACATACATACCATCGAAAGTTTTTCAGAATACTATTTTATATGAAATAAATGTTATTCAGAAAGTGGTAATAAATTTTTTCTCGGCCAACCATTTCTCATCAATGAGGCCACGTTGCACTACTAATCGAGTTTCGTGCTTTTTTTCTAAAGATTTTTTTGATCACAGTTTTCACTTATTATTTACTACCTGCTCTTTCCAACCGCAGAGTATGTTGCGAAATGTAACTTCAACCATGTTGAGATATTTGCAAAACTCCGGCCCGCAAATGTCTGCAGTGGCGAACGAATGCGCTATTGCCCTTTGCGGGGGCTAACGCGTTCACCACCACACCATGTGGGTCCTTCGTTTCGCCTGTTTCTCAGCCAGTTCTGTCGATCAAGCCATCAGCAATCACCCGTCAACGGGATTGATCTGGGGAGCCGAAATCGGCAATGAACCCAGTTAAGCTGAGGCTGTAGTTGAACTCACAATGTCGCTATTACCCTTTCCGGAGAAAGGGTGACTGCTGATGGCCTGATCGATAAAACTAGTTGAGTGACAGGCGAAACGAACGACCTGCATGGTGTAAACGAGAGTAGGGGCTCTGCAATGGTAGTGTTACCGTTCATTACGTGAACGGCCCAACTCATCCGTTTAATGATTCGACCCCACGCCGTGTCCGTCAAGCCTCTCATTCTTCCGAGGTCGGTAAATTAGTACCAGACTTTCCCAATTCTCTCCATTCAACGCGAGACCACTCCTGCATGGCTAAAGCAGTATTGCAAGGACGGCAATACTGAAATGGCGAAAAGAATCTCAAGCAGCAACAGAAGCCGCAGAAGCCAAAATTCGAGAACCTTTGTTTGTGGTTTATGCGAGAAAACGAAACAAATGCAATAAGTACTCGGACCCACACAGTGTGTTACGTTTGATGTGGAGTTGTGGAATAGTAATGAAAAAAAAGAGTTTGCGCTCGACGACCGAGTGGATTGCTTCACAGCCTGTTTCTTGTTCGATAATTCGGTTTGCAATAGCACTTTTTACATTTAATATACGATGATTTTAGACCAGTAGAAATTATTATTTTAGTGCCTGAAAACCGTAACTTTTCGCTTTGTGAGCTCAGAATTTGTGGTGCCACCGCGGACGTAATTGCAAACATCTTCGAAGCATGGAGTAAGGGAAAAGGTACAGAACTGCAAGTGTGCAGTTGGTTCCGTATTAGAGTTATGAACCTTGTTGGAGGAGGTTGAGTGTGATGACGACCATCTGAAGACGACAAGTGGTGCTGCTCGTCTATGAACCACTAAAGGTGCTGTAAAAGAACTGAACAATAACTCTACGAAAACTCATCGAAAGACTTCACAATTCATTAATCGTCCCTGATTTGAAATACAGAGAATAAAATAACACCTCGCGTTTGCTCAACAAGAACATAAAGACATGGGAAAGTTTGAAAAGCTCAATTAATGTGCACCGAATAAATTGAATGAATGAAGTCGAAACCGTTGAAAATCACTATCTTTGAAAACTTTACTTCTAGCTTAGTTGGTGAAACAAAAAAGACTGATTTCTCGGTCGTTTTGCGGCGAAAAGGGTGCGTGTAGTGCAGCGGTTGGAGGCGTTTTGCAACACACGTGTAATCGACCCCCTGGCCCATGACCGACCGGGCGTTCCGTCACTCCGGGGTCGGTAAATTGGTACCACATTTGTCTGGGAAGATAGCAGCACTGGCTCAATGCATCGGTAGGCTACCGGGAGTCATTGTAAAGGCCAGATATGCATTTAATCACCTCCAAACGATGGTTAATGAAGTCGAATGCATGGCGCATCTCTCACGGATTGATCAGCGCCGAAAGTTTTATCCTTTATCCTTCACCTGTGGTGAACGATGAAGAACTGATCCTATATAACAAAATACGATGTCCAATAGAAAAGTTTAAATAAAATGGTGCTCCTAAATATTTTACAAAACTAAATATGCTTAATACATGTGTTTACTTTTTCCGCTGGATATAAATAAATAATAATAAAGATATTAGGCACCCACCATAGACACCTGCGGTCTAGAGTTTTGCAAATATCTCAGCAACGTTGTGATAATAAAGATAATCTAGTAAAGTGGTCAGAGCAGAAAAGTACTGTCAAGTTCTTCAAGAATAGACAAAAAAGGAAAAGCATTTTCTTCCTGCACGACAGCGCTGCGGAAGTTTAACAAGCGGCGCTACGAAATTCTAGCTCACTATGCTTGTTGGAACTCCACTTAACTAATTATTACCTGCTCAAGCATGTCGACAACTGATTTTTTTATTTATTTTGCGTGACCTATCTTCATATCTATTGTGGGGGTCCCAGAACTTTTTGCATTCCATTCGTTTCATCGCATTCATCTACGATGATCGTCGGACTTTTCGTGTGTGGGTTTTCTGTTGTTTTAGGATAGCTGTACTCTTTATGAATTCGTTGAAGTCCGGTCAATTTCTAGGAGAACTCTTTTAGAGCGTTCCTGCGTGGATCTGAGACAGTGAGTTGTACGCAAACAAGTCTCGTACCTACTCCTCAGGTTTGGTGGAATGAAGGATCATGTGAGCCCGGACTGTGGGCTCGAACGACACCACCACTGTTCATACCATTCCGTCGAGAAATGACAACTGAGTAAATCTCTCACATCGAAACCGCTGCTAAATATGTTGTCGAGACCTTATTTCCAGAATTTCGGAATTCTGTACTGACTGAATAAATACCTTGGCACCAATTTGGTAAAGATATGTGGATGTCAGTGGTTTTTCCTATTTTGATTAACAGAATTTCACTAGTGCTGATCTGTTTTTCTAAAATTACATCCATCAACTTTCACGAAAGTGATTCGCATTTAAACGAGGAAACAGTGACTATTCGCAACTTATTACCTGAAGATAGAATAAGAAAGTAGAACATCATGGATACACAGCAACAGAGGAGCAGGGCGATCTATTCGAGTGAGCTGAAAATCGCAGACGAGTTACAACGAATGACTTCGTCGCAGCCATCGAAGCCAAATATCCAAATGTCGCAATTTTCAAAAACTAAAAATGGAAAAATGGCCGCTATTTCCATCTGTTTCCTTTTTTTGTATATTTACTCTTTCCGTAAATTCGAATTAAAAGTAGCCAGTTTACACGTAAATTTTCACTTATTTTGTAAAATATATTTAATATTTTAATAAAATAATCATTATCCGATCGATTTAACTTCGTTGTAATATTTCTTATCACATATATATATGATAAGTAAGATAAGAGATAAGATAGGAGGCTCATAGCACAGTAGTACTGATATCCGTCATCATGGGCATGGGGATAGTTCGATTCTGCTCTCAACCAAGCTTCTCACCCTTCAGGGTCGGCAAATTGGTACCGGACTTTTCTGTGGAAAAATCATTCTCTGTAATTCGACTGGGAACGCTCCAACTTGGCTATCCCAGGACTCGAGGCAAAATTGATCGACAGCATTCCACGACATTCAAGATTAAATAAAACTCCTCAAGCAGCAACCGAAGCCACACGTAAGGTTAGAAGGTCTTCGTTAAAAATGAATGCGAAGAAACGAATGGAATGTGAGCAGTTCTGAAATCTGCACAACAGGCGTGAATACAAACATACAAAAAAAATACAGGATCACACAAAAACAAAAGAAAACAATATATATAGGACGCCAAACAACACTAGAACCGCATCTAACGAACACAGACACAACACGTCATGGAGATTATTTCATACTCAGCACTCCCAAAACACGCTTCTCTCACATCGATCTCCACGCCCCTCTTGAAGCAGCAAATCGTATCAAATTTAATGTGGTAGCGATATAAAATGGCAGGAAGGCCGACATACACCAACTAAACAACGGGATCTTTATCAACTTCAGAGAAAAGGTCCCGTCACGAAATGTCGGCGGCATTGGCTTTGTCGTACTCACGCCCATTGTTCATCTCACCGACTCCAACGAGATCCTCACTGATCGCATGGCTGTCCTCCGTTTTTAATTAATGCACCATAAAAAGGTCACTATCGTCATTGGTTAGTCATCACTGATCCAGCTGATAAGTACGAATCAGAAGTGTTCTTTTGGAGGAAGTTATCCTCAATAATAAAGCTTATTTTAAATTTTTAATCGAGGATTCCAAGCCAGAATAAAAAAGACCAACGAAGGCAAATACAGCATAGGAAATTTTGAATTAGGAAAAAGAATTGAGAATAGAAACTGCCTTGCAGTACTCTTGTCTGCAGCACGTCTCTTCTATGGAAACTTTTTTTACTAAAAGAAAGAATGCTGCCGTTGGATATGGAAGTCTCCTAGCGGCACGACTCACGCCGATATCGACCATATTCTGCCAAACTGAAAATGATCGCTATTTGGAAAATGGGTAGACCCTTTTTCTGTACTGGTCCCGAACATCCCTACTTGGCGCGAAGATTCGATTCAGCCGTAAGCTGGAAGATAATTCATGTCATCGAGTACGAAGAAGAAGTCTGCATATGACGAGAACATTCTAAACAAAATCAATCGTAAACGACAAAAGGAGGAATACCTGAGGACTAACAGCTGCTTGTTGAAAGACTTAGGAATCGTGGCAAATTTGCCTCAGTTTCTCCAAGAAAAATGTAAATCGCACCTTTATTACCACTAAAAAGTTGCTCCAGAATAGAAGGAAACTGGGGCTAGATCCTACTACCACAAGCTTAACAAGGTTAATAATAAATTCCAGCTGCAGAAGAGTTTTGCAGTAGGGTCTACATTGGTATAGGCAAAAGAAGGTGTTAAAATTAGTGCAAAAAATAATCAGTCTGAAAAAATTCCCTTGCGACCGCTGCGAAAAAGCGAAAAAAAAGACCGATTATAATATTCCGCCATAATTCCTGATGGACGAAGATGGGATCACCAGAATTTCTACCCATGATACGGCGCCAATAACGGAAAGTTTTACACAATCCTTTTCATTTCACCAGTTTCCGTTTCACACACTAGAACTCAACTGGAGGAAAGGCATCTGGAATTCTTCCGTCGGAGTTCCGACCTGCGATAGAAAGCATGAAAAGAACACAGCTCCAGGAACGGTGATATCACTGCCGACTTCTCTAGAGCTGGAAGCCACAATTTAGATGTATTTCTAACAAACTTCTCCTTCCTCGAAGCAAACCGTATGAAAACCTACCTTCAAAAGAAAAAAATTCCAGGCCAGTGGAGGACGTCGCACACGGCCATCATGCCTAAGAAAGGTGACCGAAAGGATCTTCGTAACTATCTTCCGATATGCTTGTTGAGTGCACTCCATAAGCCATTCACGAAGACTAATGTGTCTCGATATGTTTCACACAAATCAATAACATAGGATGAGACACAAGCAGTGGAGCAAGCAGGATTTCGACAAGGATTTTGCTGCATGGACCACACTCAAACTAAACTAACAAACCTCAAGCTACGTCCAGGATCAATGAAAGCTGTGGGGAATATAACCTGCCCCTATTCATGACTTTTGTCGAAAATGAAAAAACATTTGACGGTGTCGAAACGAATGCAATCCTATCAGCGCTCGCCGACAAAAGAGTGGACCTATCCTACATAACAACTCTATCTGACTCTGATCGAAACTGCACTGCGAAAATACAGCTTTTCCATCGACCTATTATCACACCCAAAGGCGACACCACAACGCCAAAGCTGTTAACTGCCGATTGCAGTTTACGACGAACTCGTTTGAGACAATAAAGGCACACGTATCGATGGAAAATTCCTACCAAAACTTCGCTTTACCGATGAGATCGCCGACTTGTCAGGAAGCACCAGTGAGGCAGAGACGATGATCAATGGGCTCAACGAATCGGTAAGAAACATCGGACTACGCATAAATCTGAAGAAGACCCTGTTCATTAAAAAGCCATGTTGCGAAGGCGAAAAAATTGAAGTGGACAGTTGTTTGATTCCAAAGACCACTCCGTAGTACCTTGGGTAATCAATGCACATAGGAAACAACATGAAGAAGAAATTAGACAGAAGAAGGAGGGCAGCTAGACTGCATTCGAGCTTTTCAAAGAAGCCACCGATTAACAGAGAAGCCCGAAAATGAGCGTACACCTTTTCGATTCAACGCGGTGATTCTAACGCACGTTAGCCGATACTTCAACCAGCACAAGAGTACTGCGCACTACATACAGAGGGCCTGGACGATGTATTCTGAATGGTAATCTGCCCACACAATATCCGGCTAGAATGAGATGTTTGATCTTCGAAATTTGTCTCATCTTCGAGACCCAGCGAAACACACATCGATAGCGAAGCATGAATCCGCCGGTGATAAAATTAGATGAACAAACGATAGGTGGACTAAACGAACTGTATAGTGGACGACTCTAAAAGGATGTAAGTACCCTCCACAACGACCCTATAAGTTGAACGAACGTGTTCGTAAAAAAGTTGATCATTCAAAAGACCGACCTTCCATAAAGCTCAACATAAATAGCTGATATATTTATTTATATGATCTTACAAACTGATCTTTTTATGCTGATGCGAGGTTGGTATAAGCTGTCGTTGCTGTTGTTGTTGTTATTGGTGTTGCTGGTCTTTTCGGCGATTTCGCCTTCCTCAGAGCTCGGACGTATTTTATGTAACAGCAGCCTTATATCCGATGACATGTCTACAGTATTGACGAAGATTAAACTTCCAAACAAACGCTATATTGATCAAAAGGATCACACACCGTACTGTTATGAGTGGGACTGGCCCGCGCGCTGTTCACGTGGGTAGGCGAGCGAGACCCACCCAGGGGTCAAAATGTCTTTTTGAAATAAGGTGCCAGGTAATGCGTGATAGTGAGGCATTCGTCTTTCCGGTTCATCTTTAGAGTTTTGAAATTTATCCAAAACGCCTCAAGTGCCTTGCACGTTGACGCTCCTGATTTCTGCGCTAGGATCCGCGCAGTCACTTCGAAATCATCGCCATTGTGCTTTTCTGTCCTATGTGTACCTAGAAGAGTGTTTTGACGAATTTCGACTTTCCCATCTAGATGTTCTTTTATGTGGACACAAAGTGGTCGACCCGTTTCCTCTAAATATTCCTCACCGCATGCGTTATATGAGATCAAGTATACCTATATATACCTTTGTACCTAAACTATGTAGTATATTGTCTTCGTATTTTTGTTGAGCAAACGCGAGGTGTTATTATTCTTTGTTCACGATTAAGCTGACGGTTCGGCGGATTTCGCCTTCTTCAGAGCCTGGAAAAGTGAAGTTGATAGCAATCTACTCGGCCAGACGCCTCCATAACCAAACAAAGAAACTCCAAACCAAGATTTCAATCACTTTGAACACAGCTTTGCACACTCACCGCTTCCTATGAGGCTTCCACTAAGTATGTCACGTAGAGACCAACCGCACAGAAATTATATGGAAGTATAATGTGCCCCTCACATCAGAAAAGCAGTTTTATATACTGCCCTATATCACGCGTGATAATGAGGCATTCTTCCCTGCGGTTCATTTTCGGATTTCTGGAATTAATCCAGAGTGCCTCGAGAGTTTTTCGCGCCTGTGTTCTTGATTCGCGTGCGAGGATCGTGACACATACTTCGAAGTCGTCCCCGTTATGTCTCTGGGTCCTATGCGTGCCTAGCGGGGTATTTGGTCTATTTTTGCCGGCTAGGTGTTCTTTCATGCGGACACAGAGGGGTCTACCCGTTTCTCATAGGAAGCGGTGAGTGTGAAGAGCTGTGCTCAAAGTGATTGAAATCTTGGTTTGGAGTTTCTTTGTTTGGTTATGGAGGCGTCTGGCCGAGTAGATTGCTATCAACTTGACCTTTCCAGGCTCTGAGGAAGGCGAAATCCGCCGAAACGTCGGCTTAATCGTGAACAAAGAATAATAACACCTCGCGTTTGCTCAACAAAAATACGAAGAAAATTACTTGATCAATGCCGAGGTTAATAGAAAGTCGGTCGTGGCAGTTATGTAGTATATATACCTAAACTCATGCAGTATATATACTTAAACTTATGCAATTGCCGTCTCTCCCGTTAGGGCAGATCATACAGTTTTGTGAGCTGCACAAACGATCATAGAGACGGTTGCGAACTAACTGACGGCGTAGGGCATTGGGTGGTCACCGCATAATTTTCAAGGCCACTTTTTTTAAAGCATCTCTTAATGGTGTGACTTATTTCATTTGATACGAAGGGTAGCTTAAAAGAGATCTTACTTACGTTCGAAACATTGTTTTAAGAAGCAATTCTACCTTTTTTTCTGACCTACGTGGCCTCTGCTTCGTAGCCAAAGAAAACGGCTTTTCGTGAAAGTTTATCGATTCGCTCTCTTCCTGTTCTACTGTGCATGCGTTTTTAGCCGTCCAGTACGTGTTTTTAATGAGTGCTTCTTCCATGTGTGAAGGATAAGAGGAGAGGTAGTGCTGAAGCCTAAAAAACTGTATGATCTGTCCAAGCAGGAAAGATGGGGATTGCATGAGTTCAGGTACGATACACTTGATTACATGTAAGGTATGCGGTGAACAATACATTGATGAAACGGGTAAACCGCTTTGTGTCGGCATAAAAGAACGTCTAGATGGGGAAGTTAAAATTCGTCAAAACACTCCTCTAGGTACGCATAGGGGACAAAGGCACAATGGTGATGATTGTGAAGTGACTGTGCCGATCCTAGCGCAGGAATCAAAAACATCAACGTGCAAGGCTCTTGAGGCGTTTTGGATAAATTTCAAAACTCCAAAGATGAACCGGAAAGACTAATGTCTCGCTGTCACAAGAGTCCTGGCACCTTTCTTTTAAAAATGATATTTTAACCCCTGGGTGGGTCTCGGTCGCAACTCCACGCAAACAACGCGTGTGTCAGTCCTACTCGTAACAGCACGATGACTAGCCTTTCTGATCAATATGGCGTTTATTTAAAAGTTTGATCTTCATTAATACCTTAGCTTTTTTCACCAAATAATTGAAGTATTGTTGTATAGAATACGTCCAGGCTCTGAGGAAGGCGAAATCGCCGAAACGTCAGCCATCATCCAACAACACCGACAGCCGCGAAGACGACAACGAAAACCTATGCTAACCTAGCATTGGCTCAACGAGATCAGTTCATAAGACCATACAAATAAAGTTAATCATCTCTGCCCGCAATTGCAGCTATTTCACAGATCGCCGCACGCGCCTCGCCATCCGTCACCATGTGCAGATCAAATCGGCGCCGTGGACAGCGATAGCTGGGCAAACAAACGAGTGGAAACTGTGCTGGGGTCCGCAAAACTCATGGACAGATGCCATCCAGATACCCAAGTAAGTATACATATACAAATGTATCTGTGTATGTATATATGTATGTATATATATATATATGTATATATATATACATATATATATATATATATATATATATAAACACATCCTCCTAACGGTTAAGCGCCTCATCGAGGCAGGGAGGTGTTCCTGGCTGTCGTTCTGCGATGTACACCGAGAGAATCCATCACCTCGGCAAGGTCTCCCAAGCTGAGGATTCTTGCGTTTCCATCATATCCGGCTCCATCAAAGTCCAGCTAAGAGTAAGCCGGTACCAGGATCCACTACCGCCCTGGTATGGTATCAAACTAGTCGCAAACTGCAAATCTTCCTCTAATCCACAAGGAAGGCGACTACCTGTGGTGGCGATGACCTGAGGCAGACTTTGTCCAGGTTGTCCTCGAGATTCTAGGGAAACACAATAGATTATTCAACAGAACTCCGAAAATGGAAAATATGCTGGGGCTCGCTCAATCAGTGAGGGCGGGCGGTCGAAGTATCCAAGTAGGTAAGCAAAAGCACATATGTTTACATACAGGTATATTTGTTTGTTCAGAAAGAAATGAGCGTGTTTAACTATACTATTTAAAATGTCGTAACTTGCTTCAAACAAACCTTTATCAATGGAAATAAAAACTATTAAAATCTACACATTTTTGCCAGCGAATAACAAATTTATTTATTCCAGTTGCACAAAATTCTAGAGCTCTGGAAACGATGAATTCGTTAAGGTATTTTTTCATCATCGTAGTTGGTGAGACATTTTTCGTGCAGGAAGTTGTCAAGGTGTTTGATGAAGTGATAGTGCGTAGGCGAAAGGTCTGGCGAATGTGGAAGAACAGGCAAGGTTTCGTAGCCCAACCCTTTCAAATTCGGCCGCACTGTATCCGCAACGTGAGGCAGGGCGTTATTGTAGAGAAGGATTGGCCCTTTTCTGTTTATTAACGCCGGTACATTAGTCAACAGAAAAGAACTAGGGCTTAATGCGTGTGGCGCAGTGGTCGGAGGCACCCTGTGAGATACACTCAAGTCTTCCATCCCTTCGGTGTCGGCAAATTGGTACCAGACTTGCCTTGGAGGATAACAGCACTGTCTTGATACATCGGTGGGCCACCGCGACTCGTTATAAAAGCCAGATGTGAATTCGATCACCTCCAGACGATGCTTTATGAAGTCAAATGGATGGCGCATTCTTCAGATATTGATCGACGCCCGCCGAGAGTTTTATCTGTTATTAAAAGCTTTTAGAGCTTTTAATGTCGGTGGTCGTTGTTTTAGATTGCGGTAATTTCGTCGATTTGTTGGCAATTCTTTTCTGCCGTAATCGTTACGCCGAGATTTAAAAAGCTGTGATGAATCAGCCCGGCCGCAGACCACCTAACAATCACCATAGCTTTTTTTGGCGCATTTTCGGCTTTGGGAAGCACTGTGAAGCCTGGTCGCAATCCACCCATTGAGCTGAACATCGCCGTTTGTCGTACAGAATTCATCTCTCGTCGCACGTGACAACTGGATTAAGAAAAGGGTTGGTTTTGTTGCGCAGAAGAAGAGCAAAAGAATATTTTATTAGTAAAAAAATACACCAAATCGATGAGTAGTTTAAGACGGTCATTTATTTTTAAGCAACTTAATATGTTCGTACCAAGTCTCTCTAACTGGCTATGTTTACAATCTCATGACAAAAAAACATCGCTCGATCTTTTAACCGAAACTTCCATAAGAGGTTTAAAAATTAGAAAAATTTTAAGAGGATTTTATTAGAAGTCGTTTTCCTTTTTCTACAACAAAGAGTTGATTTAAGCGAAATGTTTGTAAAATGTAGCAACAGTTGGAATCTCCTAGATCCAAAATCTTTTCTAGAAATCTCTTCTTTATCGCATTTTTTTACTCTTTAACTCAAGTTAAGAAACCCTACTGTAGCGAAAAAACAGGTACAAAATTTAGCTAATGGAAACAAGAACGAACATGTGAAATGATAAAATTTTATATTTCAACGCTCAAAGCGAATTATGTCAGTTTGTATTCAGTCATTGTTAAAGGAAGGAAAACTGTCAATGTCCTTTAAGTTCGAAGTCGCCTTTGTTCTCTACTAAGAACCGTCTCTTCTAAAAGTTACGTGTTTTATTCACAACTTTGAAAATTTTAACGAGAAAGATACTAATGACGTCTACTAAGCAGTTATTCTAGAGAATGTAGGTCATATGACAGCTGTAGAAATACGTTTATCTATGCAAAGGATTTCCCAAGACCGACTTTCTGTTAACCTCGGCATTTATTGATAATTCAATGTTTTTCATCAATAAGCAGACACGAGGTTGTTAATATAGAATTTATTAGAACACAATTGCTGACGTTTCAGCGGTTTCGCTTTCTTCAGAGCCTGGAAAGGTCAAATTGAGATGTGATCTACTCAGCCAAACACTTTCACAACCCCAGCAGATAAAACTTG
>UYYA01001029.1:0-24311 GCA_900624975.1 Angiostrongylus costaricensis | reverse complement strand
AGCCCCTTTTTATTACCGTACCCGTGATGGGTTGGAATAGATGCAACGCACAAAAGGTTCCGATTGTATAAAAAGAGTGTAGTTCACAAAGGATGTTTACGACAACCGAAGTTTATCTCAACGAAGTGAAAACGTTTACATGCTGCAAGATCGCAAAGCGATGCTATAGACCACGAATATGGTTGCCACAGATCTGCGATATGATGAATGAATGGTAACTATTCTGGCAATAGTTGCTATAATCTGCATCATTCACTGTTTTTCTTGATGAGTAAGGACGAGGAATGCCGATGCTGTTAGAAAGTCGATCCTGGGCATCTGCATCATCATAGAGAACTGACTCCACTTCATATATAACATATAACTAATATAACTGTTGCCAGTTCCAAAATGGTTTTCGAACTCTTCACCTTGAAAGGAGTTGTTCATGACAACTTCTCAAATGATGGAAAATTATGGTGATCTGAATTGAACGCTGAATTGCTTCAACAAATCAAGGAAAAAAATTCTACGATCAATGCCTAATGCAGATGTTGTCCAACGCTGTGGGTTTTAATTCAGCGCACTACAAACCAAAGTCTTTTGTTCTTATTAGGTTCTCAAGAAATTAATGTCAGATTTCAGTCCGCGTTTTTAAAGTGACATATCAAAATGATATATCTTAGCTAAAAGCAAGCTTTATTAATAGAGTTAAGGTCCGTTAGGTCATTTCTAGCTACGAGAAATGAGTTTACCTACATTAATTGCACTACATTTCATGAAATCGTGGGCTTCAAGAGGCGACGATGTCGTTGAGCCGCGTTTTGGCTTCGATTTCGTTTTTGAGGCAAGTCTCGGGTAGGAAGTTGCTGAGATGCTCTAAGAAGTGATAGTGGGTAGACTGAGAAGTCCGGCGAGTATGATAGACGAGGCAGCCCGACTCGTTCTACTTCCGCAGTGCGATCTATGACAGCGCGTTATAGAGGAAAAGAAACCTTCCTTTTCTGTTGACCGATGAGCGAAACGGTTGTCGAAGTTTGTAGTGAATTTCTTCGATTTGCTGAATGTACTCTTCTACCATATTCGTTTCATCCGAATTAAGGAAGTTGTGATGGATCAAACGAGCTGCCGTTCGGCATTACTTTCCTGTTATTTCGATTATGTAATTTCGGCCTTTGCATGCACTGTGGAGCTCCATCGCAATCCAACCACTTAGCCGACCGCCCTCTGTGGTCGTAGAGGATCTGATTCTCATTGTAACACAAATTACACTCCATTAAAAGGCCATTCTGGCTGCACAGAAGTATCGCTGACGATAGCTCACGACGGTGATTTCTCTGATTGTCATTTAATTCCTACGGCATCCATTTGTCGAGCCTTTTCGAGTTATTAGTTTTTAGATAACTCGAAACAGGTCAAATTCTTACAACAGCTTTTCACTAGGATGTGGAACAGTCGTGCATGAATTTACTACCACCAAAGCCCTCAAGTTTTTATCGTCAACAGCGGAAGGATGTCGGCGACTTTTATCAACTTCAAAATTCAACGCCGAGTTCGTCACTACGAATTCTTCGATTCCAACATCGTAATGTCGTTCATTAACAGCTCCTTAGCCCCAAATCTCGTTAATATTCCAAGCCGCTTACGGTTCACACGACCAAGTACGAATTCTAAAAACTAGGGTCTGCTAAATATGCTGTTTTGGCATTTGAAATTCTAACTCTTGAAATTTAGAAAGGCACAATTTGCATTATAGTTTAACAAACAGTGAGGAAATGCATAAAATGTTCTTCGAAACAATTTGTAATAGTCCACATGCAAAAGCAACTTTTATTGAAACGTATGCAAGAAAATAAGATGACAAGTCGGAGAATCATTTCCAAGCAAAGCGTTAATGATGTTTTCGTCTACTCTTGGTCCATGTATTATAGTAAATACGCAAGTTTACTGTTGGATTTAAGAAAGATACGCGATTTTGTTGACTTACTTAACAAAACCCTTTCACAAAATTGCTTTTATTACTTTCAGAAGTGACGTACCTTTTAAAGACGATGAACAATGTAAGACAACATAATCAATCCATCTTTGCATTATTCGTTTATATAGCCTTTCCTTATCGTAGTCTACAAACACAGGCGCTCTCCTGGTGATTCGAATACTGCGAGTGCTTCGTGTTGTTCGAATTCTGAAACTTGGAAGGTACTCTTCCGGAATGAAAACGTTTGCGCTCACGTTGCGCAGCTCGGCTCGACAATTGGGAATGATGGGCATGGTAGTCAATTTTATGATTGCTATATAATTTTTGCAATTACTATGGATGCTTCTTAGAAATTTTGGCGTAAGTTTATCCTCTTCATAATATCCTGATGAAGTTCAAGTTAGCTAGTGAATAGGTCACAATCTGAGATATTTAAAATGCCACAATTAAACTAAGATGGTCTACTAAAATAACAACACTTTGGAAAAAGTTCATCGTCTTTTCCATTTCTGATGGGATTATAACGATTACGAAAATTTCCAACAACGTGTAGGCCACGTAGTGTGCGATTTTGAAATCCACACTTTAACCTCTGAATTGAGCAAATGGCGATAGATGCATTTTCATTGACTGGGTAGCACCGTTTCAGGTGCTGTCTACTGGGGTCGTCTTCTTCTCAACGCTCCTCTATTTCGTTGAAAAGGACGAAGAAAATACGCCATTCACTTCAATTCCAGCCACTTTTTGGTGGTATGTGTTGAGAACATAACGCAATTAAGACGACTGAAATACTTATTTCAGGGCGATTGTCACGATGACAACTGTCGGTTACGGTGATTGCGTTCCAGTTACAATCCGTTAGTTGAATAACGTTTTTCGATCTTTTTCCGCTTCCAACTATCCCTTACACTTCGCTTGCCGAAAGCAATCGACTATGCCACATGCGTTGATAAGAACATCGATTTTTTAAAAAATAATGTACTGCCTTGTACAGCTGTGACGACTATGACAGAGGTTTTTCAGCTGGAAAGTTGATTGCGTCAGGAGCAATCATCAGTGGTGTGTTGGTACTTGCACTTCCCATCACAATTATCGTAGATAACTTTATGAGAGTGTCAGGAAAGTAAGTTCTACTCTCGAAATGTTATAATTGTGAAAGTTTGCTAATGTCATTGGTGAATAAAGCAAGAAGTAACGATCTCAAAATGTTCCTGTCGTTAATCTAATCTTACATTCAACGGTTTATATATATCGCAAAATAGTCTTAAAAATGCCACTGAGACATTGAGACCCACTTGCAACCCATCATGAACTACTTGCTGTAGTGTTCTAGTGCGAAGTGATTGATGGACTGATTGTTTAATTGATAGATTGATAAATTGATGGCAATGAAACTGGGAACTGGTGCACACACTCTATTCTATAATAATATAAAGAAAGGCAATATTGGCGCACATCAACTTTAAGTCATAGTTCCATGCACGTTTCCTGTATTTTTCAAACCTCGTATAGAACTGTCAATTGATTTCTCACTAACCCTGGTACCAATGTTCTCATCCTGTCGAACCCACCCCTTTCAGCTGAATCGCACACAAAGCTTAAGTTTGACTTGTTGTTTAATTTCATCTTCTAGTTTTTTTGCGATACGACGTAATTACAGCACAAACCAGATTTTCTCAACTGACAGACCAGCGATCCAGGCGGCTACGTAACATGTGCAGAACGGAAGAGTGAGCGAACTCTTATTTGGTCCATTAGGAGTTTCGTAACCTTATGGTGCATTTCGATTAGTGACATTACGCACGTATATACTTATGCTTATCAGTTCTTTATATATGCAATTTGTTCGTCTTTTCTTAATAGATGAATGCTATTCAACACAAATTCACTTTTCATGTTTTTCATTTGTTGATTTATAGTTGTTATAAAAATACTTGATGCACGTGATATCAGCGTGCGTAGAGTCTAAATATATCCACGCACTCCGCTCTCAATGACGATTCTCGATAGTTTTATCGTGTCATCGGAATGTTTCTGTCAACATCATATCAAAGAATCGCAACACCTGTACGTACGTCACGTGGCAAACGCATACCCAGCAGAAAAAGTATAGAGTGCGCCTGTTCTTCTTGTTACACGTATCTCTTGAATTCTCTTTAAATTACATCCCATTGCCGCCGTTCTGAGGGCTTGGTGAGAACTATAAGCAGTGAAGAATTCGATTCAATGCGAACAATAGGGATGACATTGAAAAAACTTCACTCGCAGCATCTGTAGTCCAGCTGATGAATAAATGACTTAAATAGCCACCTAAAAACTTTCGCCCCTGTCCGTTATGGCTGACCAGTCCGCTTCCCACACTCAAAAAACATGAGCAGTCCTACATTTTACATGGTACGTTCTAATTTTATGAGATGTTATCCATCGAACTTTTGCGCACGGTATTTTGTCACTGAATAATAGGGGCACCTATGTTTGTTACTCCCTTTCAGACTCAACCTAAAAAAAATTTATGGAGGTGCACTGGGAAGCCTTTCGCGTACTACCCATTTTACTTTGTTGAAAGCTCTTCGTCAAAACGAGACATACAATCCACGTAAAAATTCAAGCATTTCACGTATATTCGCATGCAGATAATTACTTCTGCAGGAAAGGAGTGGTTAAAAGCATGCGTTTTACTACTTGTATAATGAATGGCCGTTCCGCCATAACAGAAACAGAGAGGACTAAGTTGCCCACCCACTGGCATAAGTGAATTGTTGGTGTTCATCTGTGTTCATCTCCTATCCACCATATGGTTGTTGTCTGGAAGGACAACAGCACTGACTCGATACATTGATAGACAGCCGCAATTCATTGCAAAGGCCAGAAACGCGTTCAGTCAACTCCAACGATGCTTAATGAAGTCAGTTGCATGGCGCATCCCTCGGAGATTGATCAACGCCGAGAGCTTTAAGTGCTTCTGAGTTTTTAACAATGTTATAGTTATTATTGTTGGTGATTAAGAACAAGGGATCGCGCTTTGTTGAATTCGGCAAAATTCGAGTCATATAAGAAGTTGGTATTTTTAAAAGTCCTGGATTTTTATGGCACTTCGTTACTATATAAGCGCAGCCCGGTCAACCGCACCACTAATCTATGATTTAGACTTCGCTTTGCTCGATGTCGTTTATCCATATTTTAAAAACCGCTGTTCTTCTCTTATAGGAATTATGGGATTTTTTCCAGAACCGGTCTAGATGCAAGGAAGTGAAATTCACTCTTTTTCAACCTTTATTCAAGGATCTGATTAAGTGGTAACAGGAGGTAAAAGTGCTCAGCGAACAAGGTGGAGAAATTACAATAAAACATCTAGCTAGGTCATAGCAGTTTTTCGAGAGGAGCTAAACATATTTGTGGTCCAGCAATATGACTGCATGTAACCTCGAATTCAGCTGCCTCGAGCGTTTATCCTGATCCTCACGCACCCACTAGTAGAAGGCTTTTGAAACAAAAGCTTGCCGCGTGCAATGAGTCCCACAATTTTAAATTGTATGCACACAAATATATCCTGTTTCTGAAAAGGCATCGGTAAGCGCTAGGGACAATTGAATACGGGATTTACTTATAATTGAAATTCTACTGTAGTAAAGAAGTTTCCTCTTATTGAACAAAGCTGACCCAATCACGATAAGCAGAAATGCTTCATTCCATTAAATAGTGTTGTGAGACGCCATACAAAAGCCTTCTCTCCAACGGCGTTCTGCGACATCCGCCTTCCACCTGATGCGATAAGCAGGAACTGCGTGCAGTGACAGGTGTCCTAGTCATCTCTAAACGGCTGATTGATTAACCTCATTTCAAAATAGCTGCCTTATTAGCACCAAATGATTTCCGTGATGTCTTCCGTCGTTCCAAAAATGAGGCCTTCTTCGCTGTCGTTTTTGAACGGCCTTTCCAAACCTTGTAAACAACTGAGAGCTTCACAAAAACGTCTGCAGCACTTACAACACTCGATCTCGTCAGTCGCAAACTGCCGTATACTACGCACGGCCTTCTTTGATCTTCATTGTGTTGTTGCCCCTATAAAAGCAAAATGGCAGAGACACGATATTTCTTAACTTTTGTATAATTGTTTAAATGAATGAATTGGGATGAAGGTAATAAGTAGCATACGCTTGATTTTTATATAAAAGTAAATTTGCTTCATGACACCATTAAGCGCTATGAACCAGATAAAGTTTAGCGTACTGCACATTAACGGTAATACTTGCCACGTTTAGTGGTAAATATTATAGTTAATATTCATTAGGCAGGACGTTTATTTCTACCACTCGACCCGTTATCACATGCATCATACGATGGGGATCCCAGCACTTCTTGCACTCGATTGTTTCTTTCCCCGTATGGATCATCTACGGTGGTATTCGAACTTCTTCTGCGAGCAGCTTCTGCTTGAGGATTTTTTCGTCTTGGTCACGGATGCGGTCGAACACTGATCCAGTCGATAGTTCCAGGAATCCTGAGAGAGCCGTGGTAGGATGTCCACAGTGGATTGGGGGTAGTGAGCTGGTCCGAGCCAATTTGGTAGCAAGTCCTCCACCTGGAAAGGTAGGAAACGTGAAGGTGAGAATTCAGTATTGGGAAAGCGATCTAATGTCATAGCTCATAGCCATATAGCTTAATAACTGGCGAAATATTGATGAACACAATTCTGCCTTCTTCAGTTTTAATAAGGCCAATAAAATCTCAGGTTCCACTACTACTACAAGTCAGATAACCAGAACCGAGCACTTGTCATCAGTCAAACCGACTATTCATTTCTCTACTAGCCTTTCTATAGTGACCTACGTTTGCGTTTCATCTAAGCGCTAGGACTTTATTTTAACTGGTATCATGTTGCAATTTTTTATTCTCATAAGTACAACAGAGATATGACTAAAGTCAGCAAGTAATTTGCAAGGTCCGTTTAGAAGATATGGTGAAATGTTTTCTACATGGCAATTTCGCAACATTATTGCCGATTGGGAAAGCAGGTAGCACAGTGGTAGTGATCCCGTTCATATCATGAACTCCCCAACTTACGCTGGTTCAACTCCTTTCCGGAACTTCCAACAAGCCACTCACCCCTCAGCCGCCGGAAAATTGGCACCATAACCATTTGAAGAAAGGTCATTCCTTCTAAACTACATGACAACGCTGTAGCGAGGCTATCTCAGGATTCCAGGAAGATTCGATTAGACCAACATTTAACTATATTCATGACGACGACCATAAAATCACCACATAGTAGCCGATACAATATGGAAAGATGTTCGAAGACCTGTGGTGGATGAGCGGGAAGGAATCGAGTGCAGGAAGCACTGGCATCCGAATAATGTGATACATATGATGTCAGGTCATGTAACAGTTAATAAATGTCGATTTTCCTATTGCTAGTGGCGATTACTGCGCCTTCAAAATTTTATTCCACAGAAATCTTCATTTGTACGTAAATAGACTCTTGAGCTCTACCTGCAATTTAACGCCTGCTAAGCCTTGACGGAATCTTTTAAAAAAAGAGGCTGCAACTGCTTCAAACTGAAGTAGAGTGTACAGTAATTTCTACATCTCACATAACCACATTTACACTAAAGTCATGGCGCATACCTTTGGTCATCACTTTTAACTTTGGGGAAAGCCACGTGTAACAAACAAACCTATGATCAAAATGTTGCCTTCTTCGTTTATTTAAATATTTAATCATTATGACGAGGCGACGCATTAGATGAACATCGGACGAACGCTACGAACGCTTGAAGACGAATCCCGTGGGCTGCTTGTATTCCTTCTGTAATGAGTGGAGCCTTGCCCAAAGGGAACTAAAGACAATGCCTAGAAAGAGGTTCTAAAGGTTTTTTCTATTAGCACAATCTGATAGACTGGCTACATGTGAAAAGGCGCAGCTGCTTCTTCGGAAACTTCTTTCGGACGGCAGATGCTGGAAAGTATATTCAGCTGACTGCTGCTGATTCGGTGCCCGAACTGCTGGACGAAGAAGAGCAGCTTATTGAAAGAAGTTGTAGAATCCCTTTCCAACCACCTGCGAGGCAACTGCATGACATAGTGGCTAAGAGGAAATTAAGAGAAGTTGCGAAGATAGATTTAAGATAGTTACAGGTGAACAAGAAACACACACCAATATAGAAAATTAGGAGTAAGGTCACCGGAAGCAGTATCTGAGATGTTTTACATAGAGAACATTCCAATGTTCGTGAAGAATGTTCTCTATATAATGTACGAGGTTACCACCACTGCGCTACCCGCTATGTTCATAATGATCATACAAAATTCATCTCTTTTGAATGAAATTATTGATTGCAATCAATGAATGAGGATATTGAATAATCAGGTGAATGACACCTTGATAAATCATACGTCAAAAGACTAAATCATACGTCAAGAGTCGAAAGACTAATCATATGCAGGTGAATGACACCTTGATAAATCATACGTTTGATGAGCCGATGTGAGTAGCTTTCAAAAGTAGTCAAAAGATTAAAATATTTTAAATATTTCAGGTATTGGTGAACGAAAAGAGTGATCTTTACCACTGATTTTCTTTTCTTCGTGCGGGTAGTTACTGAAATAATAACGGCAACAGAAGTCGTGCGTCACTACGTTTGGTCCAGTGAACTTAAGAATCTCATTTTAGACTTTTAGGTAAGGTATTCATGCGAACCATCGTTTGTCAGAGTACTCTGCTTCGTGGATTTCGGCGTTTTTTAATATCAGTGAGAAACAAATAATGTCTATGATTTAAAAGATGCAGCAGAGCCGCGATATCGCGTGTCACGCCGATCCTCTCCTGACTTGGCCCGGCACCACCAGCTGTAATCACGACTCTGCATCATTTTCCCATTCTATCTCTTTCCATTCCGTGTCAAAGACACGGTATCTATTTGCGCTTCCAAGTCACGTGGTAGCGTCGATAAACCACCCCCAGAACAGATGCGACGGTTGCAAAGACAGTGCGATAGCAACTGGCCGATTATGTTCACAACGCGTATACACAAACGACATGACAACTGTTTACCACTTCGCTTGCGTTTGGTGATTTCGTAAACAATTACGTCATACTTCCTATAAGTCTATTTAAATGATCAAATTGGATGTCCACGTTTCCAAATGATAACGGCTCCATGCAGTTAGCGTTGTGCTTTCCCTATAAACGCTTTCTTCCATAGCAATGAATTATTTTTCACTGAGATCAAATCCAGGGATCCACTGATATCACTTGATTTTTTCTGTACAACTAGTTTATCATAACGGTCCTCTGTCAGTAGCATTCCATTGCCCATGTGAAAATAGTTGCAAACTAGTTTTCATTGAAAGTTGAACACTCTAACAAGAAAATACGCAATCTCTCCACAGTGTCAATGCAGTGTCACACGTACTCACTCCGATTATAAATCGAGTTGCCATTATTACGCTTTTCCTTACCCTTAAAAGTACGTCAAACATACAACGGGATACAAATCACACAAATCTGATATATTTATTAACAGATGGAAAGAGTACAATAGCATCTTCAATGTATACCTGCCATTAAATGAAGAAGAAATGTATCCGTTTCCTTCAGTACGAATCATGATTTTAACACGCACAACAACTTAGTTGGATTCTATCTCCAAAATCTATCCGTTTAACACAAACATATAACTTCTTGAACACCGAACACTTATACATACATGATATACTGGCTTAATAGACTAAGCCAATTTATAATTGAGCCATCCAGCAAATTATATATGTATACCATCAAGTCAAATCTGATGAACAGATCCAAGTGAACGGAAAGCGAAAAACAAGGCGACTTCTAGTAAGTTACTTGAACGACTCCAAAATGTTTGGTTAATACGAAAAGTCATTATGGCAACAACTCACTGATTATAAGCAGTAATGATTAGACTGAAGGTAAGAGAAGAAAACATATAAACAGGTCATGAATAAAAAGTGCAGAGAAGGTGGCACGCGTAGATATTCGATTTATTAGAAGAATACGGAAAAAAAATGCTCAAAAAGAGATACATCTCAATGACCCAGTACAGCGACGACTGATATGACGGCATTATTTCCTTCAAAAATGGACAGACAACACTCACAGAACTGTCCTAGCCCATATCGGGTGCACGATTCGACCATACTATAGACACGAGTTAGAGACACATATAGTCCAAAAAATACATAGTAATAAGACACCGTCACCTACCTGAATATCGATGATAGTCTCATAAAACCGCTGCATGAGGTTGGGAGAATGTTTCATTGTTGGGACTTCCCAAGTCTCGTATACCCCTTTCTGTAAATGAGGAATTAACTATAAAAAGGAGCATGAATAATCTCGTACTACGTGTATTTATTACAATATATTTATTGCAACTTGCCTTTCGGTTATTGTAAAGTATCTGACCAATGGGTGATACGACACAAGCAGTGCCGGCACCGAACATTTCCAGAAGCTGCAAAAGATTGATAATAAAAAAAAATAAGAAAAAAACAGCCTAACTCTGATACTTACTCGTCCTTCATCAAGAGCTTTTTTCACATCGTACATTGTGAAGGATTTCTCAGAAACTTTGAAGTCTCCCCATTCTCGTGCCAGCTCCAGAAGTGAGTCACGAGTAACCCCAGGTAGAATTAAACCTCGATCAAACGGAGGAGTAATGAGTTCCATCTCTACAACAGATTATTCTTACATCCTCTCACAACAATACCAAAAATGGAAACAAAAGGAGTTGTCTTCGATGTCATTTCTGTTACACTCTCAACTCCATTGCAATGCAAACATATTCTTTTTGATAGTAACGCGTCACTGTGTTCATTAATCAACATTTGTTGGCAAATTCACTATCTATATCATGTTTACATTAACTGTTAACATTAAAATAAACGCTAAGCACAGCCAGGTATTTTAAAGAAAGCATTTCTATGATGCAGGTAGATTTAGAAAATCAAATGTATACCTCCTTCTTCATTCCTCCAGTAAACGAAGATGTTCATTGTTCCCACTTCAGTCACTTCTTCTTCTTCCCCGTATAACCATAGGACTTGTTGGCAGTTCCTTTCCGCCGCCTCTTTGCCAACCAAAATTGTTGGTGCATAATTGCTAAACAAAAATAAACATATGAAGTTCAAAAACAACAGACAAAGAAATTGTTAATACAATTGGCGGCATACCATCCCATTTTGAATGCACCGACACCTCCTGGGAAAGCTCTCACGTACTGAGGATCTGCGAGGAGACGAACAGGATGGAATCCAGTTGAGTAATACTGACCAACAGGACCGGTAATCACGAACAATTTGGCGCTCGGTGAAAAACCAACACCAAGGGTAGGCTACAACAAGAGAGCTGAGAATGAGGAAACACACGTGTTCTGTGATGAACTCAAAGGAATGGTTGTTCAGGGCATACAAAACTGAACTCACATCGGTGCCGATTAGAGTCGGTCTAATGTAAAGCGACGATGTTGTAGAATATGGAACCCATTCTTGATCAAGAGTAATCTGATCGCAAATAATCTTAATCAACTCTTCGGCATCAAAATCCTAAAATTTACCGGTAAGCAGAAAAATTTCAAAGAAGGAACTTTGAAAATAAGTAATTTCTGAACGTTAACAATGACGAAGATACACTCTTCTCTGCTAAGTAGTCCAACTAATCGACATACAATAGCACGCGAATAGCACAGAATATTTTTTGAAAAAAAAAACAAAGACTAAATTATGAAAAAGAAGTGTACGAAAACCAAGTACAGCTAAAAACCAAGACCTTGCATAAAGTAACGACAAACACTGAAACATACGGGAAGCGCAGCACGTTGAGCTGTTCTCCTCATTCTATCCATGTTTTTTTCTGGACGAAAAAGTCGAATTTTGTTGTCGACGCCTCGGTACGCTTTCATACCTTCAAAAAGCTCAGTAGCGTAATGAAGGACCTGAAATGTCAACAGAGAATTCTGAGATAACAGTTCGTTGTACTGTTTTAGAAAAAGTATTTAATATGCAGTATTCATCTGTACTTTTAATATTACGCAGTCTAACAGAACTCTACAACTCTACGCTTTACATGATGAACCAAGAATGAGATTGTCTGCTTGAATAACAATTCAGCAAATGGGAAAGGAGACTTCGACTGTTACAATTTAAACCTTTGCAGATGAATGGTTTCCATAATAGATGCTTGCTTTAAAAAATTCAAAGTAGCTATTTCGACACAGATAAATCTATACATAAATTCTTTCAGTCGACTAGATGGCTAGATAAGTTTAGAATTAGAAACGTATAAACGTAAAGTATACAGCATATTGTCATCAGCAGAGAGAACACTTAGTTAATAATAGTTAACTGCAAATAATTGGTACTTCCTCCAAAAATATAATTCGACGGAATATGATGCAAGGCAATGATAAACAGAAAAACACACTAATCTTTTAACGTAACAATGACTACAACGTTCATAGAAACAATGCAAGTAGTATGTACTACCTTCGATCCTGGGTGTAGACTGAGATTCCTGAGTGGTGTAATCTGAGGGTGCGACCATCCACTATCTTCATTCCAGTCGGCGAAGGCCATGTGATCAGCATAGTGGTGACCGAATTTGAGTGATTCGTTTATTCCTGGTTTCCTATGTAGTTCACTGCCCGTTGCTGGGGTCACTACTAAGTCTCGGTGCTGTAAAATCGAAAATCAAATAGTTCGGCTATAGTTGCATTAGGTATTGAAGGTATTGAGTAAGTGAGCACTGATCAATAAACTTGTGGTAAAACTTGAAAAGGGCTCCCGTTACGATTTTCAACATTGAGTCATAGGTAACACCGTATGGTTTTGAAATACGTTTTTTTGGCTCAATGATCTAGGAAAACATTATCTCACCAAGGTCAACTTTGTTTTAACCTCGATATTGATAAGAAAATCGCTATTTTCTCAATAAGAAAACATGAGGTTGCTACGATATACTATCTATTCAGAATAGCTAACGTTTCGGAGAAGGCAAAATAAGTGAAATGCAGTCAGCGAAGCCTCCCGCATAAACAGTGAAGACGGGCCATCTAAGTATCTAAGTGAGTACTCAGCAAAAGATCTCCGTAACCTCGATAGAAAACCGTGAAACCTAGATTTCAATCGCACTGGAACTGAAACAGCTTCTTCGCACACTTAATGCTTTCTGTGAGTCTTCCAATGAGTATTCCAGGAGAAGTTTAACTTTACACAGTTCATATGAAAGGGTAATGAGCACCGGCTACATTAAAATATTAGTCTGAGAAATTACTTAAGATCTATGCGATAATAGAGCATTCCTCTCTACAGTTCATCTTTGATTACTTGGAATTTGTCCGGAATACTTCGAGGAGTTTAGGCGCCGATGTTATAGATTCCTATGTGAGGATGGTCATTGCCACTTCAAGACCTTGATCTTCGCTATTATATGTCTATGTCCTACGCGCCTTGTGGGGTATATCAAAGTACGCCCCCGCTATATCAAAACTTTACGAACACAAAAAGTTTCTAAACAGATGTGACAAAAATCTAATACAAAATAACAACAGCATACATAGAAAGACTTGTGTGGATCACCGGAAGGCTTGAGGTTAAGTCTTTCGTTTAATTCAGGCGCCTGACTGCTCGAGGCCACAAATCGAGGTGAAATAATGGCAACTCGTGTGCCTACTTTTAAAAGCGTGTTCATATTCTAAAACATATAGTCCATAATAAAGACGAGCAGGTCCTAATAAAATAGAGATATGCGCAACAAATATTCATTGTAACGAGAACACTCTTGAAAAAAAATCCACCAACAAAATGAAAGAATCGCACTAGAAAAAATATTTTCGTGCACTTAGATAACCGTACACAAACGCTACCAACAAGGAAAAGTCAGCTCCGGAGCTATTTGAACAACAATTGAACGAACCTAAAAAGGAAAGCTGAAAGTGTCCAAGACCAAGTTAACACAGGTAATGTAAGTCTACTATGTTTAATACAGCAGAAATATGTAAAAATTAGGTTGAAACGTAGTTTAATTTGTTGGCGCATAAGTGATACTTGAAGCATGAAATAACAGTACAGAAAATACTTGCGTAGTACCATCAATATTCTCATGATCCTAACGACGTTGCCAATTTGTGCGCGATGAATAACGAATAAAGTAAGTAGTGAACAAGCCAAATAAATCTTTAACAGGTTGTCAAAAACCCTGATTGATGAACAACGGACTGATGGAAGAACGTCGCCAACGAGTAGGCACACTGAGCGGCACAGCACCATGTGGTGGGTGGAGTGAGAACACCAGTCCGCGACTCCACCCCTTCCCAAGCCATGGCGTTGGCCACGAGGTGGCCTGCGTTCAAGCAACAGTGAACACAATGTCTGGCTCCATATCACAGCCATCCTCAAAACACTAGCATGACGTAATGACCGAGTATTGATCCCCACACTCGTGCTATCTTAAACGTCAGATGGTGAGTGGAGTCAACACAGGGTCGACCACTGGATCACAATAATAAGGTGAATTTAATGATATCATAAGATACACGTTTTCAGCGACGTCATGAGCACTAGTGCACAATGCGGGCGATACGATAATCAGAAGATGTTATTTCACCAAAGCAATACTATAAATCAACGTGTTTAGAGAAAAGAATTAGGCCAAATGACATTTGTCATCATTACAAGGCCCACTAACTGTTTGAAAACACAAGTACGCCGTATTATCGGCAGTCCAGACAAGCGTAAATAAGGAGTGATAATTTTTTAACATTCCTTAATAAGCAAAAAAAAGTGATTGAACATATATCACCTACAGAACTACCGAAACACTTCCACAGACGGTGAATAAGCGGCCACCTGTGAATTCTATGGTCACCCGTATGAAGTGCTGAGATATTTGCAAAACTCCGGACCACAGGTGTATGCAGTGGGGAACGAACACGCGCTGTTGTCCTTACCGGGGAGCAGCGCACTTCAACTCCGGACCCGGATGGTGTATTGGTGAAGTGCGCTGCTCCCCGGTAAGGACAACAGAGCGGGTTCGTTCCCCACCTCAGACACCTGTGGTCCGGAGTTTTGCAAATATCTCAGCACTTCATACGAGTTATATTTCACAACATACCCTGCCATTAAGAAGAAAAAGGCAGTAAATAAAAGAGTTAAGTCTATGGTCACCGTTTTCACACATCTTTTGATTCATATATCCGGAAGCTGATAAATTTCCGCCTTCGTTCATGCAAGTAGAATCAGTTGGACATTAGCATAGGCTCAGATACTAAGTACAGAAAACAGTAGCTAAAATAGCAATTTGTTACAGCTGAAACAGTCTGTTCCTGTTTACTATAACACATGATAAATAGTCTTCTAAGATCACCCAAGCAGTAAATTTTCAGTAGATCCTCAAAGTACGAGGATGGCCTGTGGTAAACATTCTGCTAATCTCAGCACTCCAAGAAGAACCACGGGCAAAATATTATTCTGATTGGAATTATGCTGGAGACCCCAAAAATAGTGAAAAAAAGTGTCAGTTATAGAGGGATTTGGTCAATGATAACGGATATTTAGTCACTCATACACATTTCTCAGCTTGCGGCTCTCAAACTAGCGCACCTGACTTTTTCGGGTCTTTCGAAATTTCCATAACTTCCTAACTTGAAAAATTCGTAAAGTGACAGGAATACAAACGAGAATCGTGTATAATGCTGAGACATTTGCAAAACTCCGGTCCGCAGTTGTATGCGGTGGGTAACGAACACGCGCTATTGACCTTACCGGGGAGTAGCGCACTTGACGGGCGATTGCTGATCGCAAAAGATCGATAGAACGAGCTGAGAGACAGACAAAGCGAAGAACCCGGATGGTGTCGTGGTGAAGTGCGCTGCTCCCCGTTAAGGACAATAACGCGTTCGTTCCCCACCGCATACACCTGCGGTCCGGAGTTTTGCAAATATCTCAGCATTATATACGAATTATATTCCGCAACATACCCTGCCATTAGAAAGAAAAGGCAGTAAATAAAAAGGTTAAGATAAACGAGATTTTTCAGTGCACTTTTTTAGAATCATACCTTCATTATAACTTGATTCTTGATACTTGAACGGCCAGTCCTCACTGGTTGTGCGGGCACCAGCATAATCACCATTTCTCGGAGATTTGCTGGTTAACCCATCGTGGTTCCCTGGAGTCGCGAGATCAGCCAGGTCAAAATGTGCCTCAGGACGCCACCATCACAGGTAGTTGCCGCCCTTGTGGATAAGAGGAAGATTTTCTACCATGCGACTAATTCGGTACCAGAACGAGGACGGTGATAGATCCTGGCATTGGTTTACTCTTAGCTGGGTTTCCTGATGTAAAGGCGGGACCCCTTTTCAGCTTGCGAGACCTTGCCAGGGGGATGAATCCACCGCTGCACATCGCAGCCCGACACCTAGCAACACCTCTAAGCCACGATGAGGCGGTAAACCGTTGTGGGGTGGGGGTGGAAGGGGGGGTTGAGGCATTAAGCTTTGAAAATATTATCAGATTATGGGTAAAACGTGTCAACTGTGAGGAATGCTAGTCATGAATGAGGTAAATCATACACAAAGTATGCTCATTATAGAAGTTCTTGAGACTATATGGTCTACAGAAAAGTGAAGTCTTAGTTGTCAAATAAATCTTTTCAGGCAAAACGTTTGTAACACTAGTGGAATGCTGTCATAATCAGAGTTGAAATAAGGCGCACACGTATAAGACGAAACGTCGGACCCCTTCTCAGCTCGGGAGACCCTGCCAGAGGGATGAATTACCCGTTGTACATACCCAGGAATACCACGACGAGGCGGTAAACCGTTGGGAGGACATTCATTACAAACTTTTCTCAAAAGAAAATTCCAAAAAAAAAAACCGAGAACGGAATCAGATTTTTAAAAATTGCATAGCAACAGAAGGCCTTCATTTTCACCATCGAAGCGTTCTGGTATGCGACGTATCCCTTATCAAAAAAAAGCAAAATAAGGCATTGGAATGATTACGTCATGAAGCTCTACCTTTCTACCCCTTTAGAATAAGAAAACCTGCGAAAGATTTGTGGATTGTAATCGTCCCCATCTCATTAAACAAAGTTCCTATGTAAGCTAAAGTTGAACAGCCCAACAACTTTCAGGAATATATGCGTTGAAATGAATGCGAACTGTAACGAAAGCCCAAATAAATGCATAACTTTTATCTAGTGTCTGTTAGTTCTTCATGACAGAGCATTACGTAAAACACCCCGAAAAGAGTAGTCCCGGGTTCGAATCTGGCCTGAGGTCTGGGTTTTGCAAATATCTAAATGAATGATTACAAAACAAGTTGTGCGAGTTGAGAAACGTAATGAACCGTTGCGGATTTTTGTACTGAGTAGATCTGGGTATAAGTATGTCGGCAACATTAGCATGAAACGTTCATTTACTGAGTGTAGTCGTTTTAAATGACAACTGGTATAACCGAAATTTGTTCCGACCACTCCCGGGGTTACTCCGAGTATATAAAGTGGGGAGACCACTAACCAAATGAGATTATGACAACTAGGTTCCCTTAGATAATGGGAACAGTGATATTAACTCGTTTAATTGTTAGCGAACTTGGAAGCTTTTTTTTTGTTCTCCGCTCTCCACTCGTAGGAACTGGATATTTTATCGATTACTGAAGTCAGCGTGAAGTTGACCATAGCATATTTCTACTCAAACAATAAAGTATATAATCGATAAACCTAAAATATGGCTTACTACGACTATTAAAGATCGACGACATAGGAAGCAAGAAATGGTTGCGAAAAACGTAAATGAACATTAACCTAAAATGTCTGGTTGTCATGTGACATGTGTTTGACAAAATGAATGTCAACTAACAGAGACGAAACTGAGAGCGATATATCACTATGACTAAGCCAACCACAAACCATCCGAACAGAATGAACGACTATTCCAGCCAAAGCAGGTTTAGACCTTATGAACATGACGTGAATAGAGCTTGTGAGGGAGCAAGCACTCGACCTTCACGTGGTGGCCACCGCACGGAAGACGAACAGGCGACGCAACGGACAGCTGTCGGCCAGATCGCGATCGAGTGCCCGAGGCCATATGATGGCTTCTTCCGACAAGCTGTGCACATCTACTAATCGCTAGGCAAGATGTGATCTTTGGGGAAAGAGTGTCCGAAAGGAAAAGAAGGCAGGCCGTGTAGTTGGCGTCCTGAGCGAGTGTCTGCACTTATGACAGCCTTCTTGCACAAGCTGTGAACACTTATTAATCGACAGCCAATATTTGACCTTTCAGGAAAGAATGTCATAAAGACCAAAAAAGGTGAATGAGCGCACAAATTTCCCGCAATCGATTTGGATTTGGCGGAATAAAGACAGCGAAAGTCGGTCAGCCACACAACATACTGCCTCGTAAAACTAAACAATTGCAATAAGACCAACAAATTTATGGACAGACATGACTGAAGAGGAGGTTATTGCAAGCATTTCGCAAACTCTACAATTCAGCTGCTTGGTGAATACAGTAAACGTAGCAAGCAGGTGGCGTGATGTGGCCATCCAAATGCAATCATACTGCTTTTTGAATTTCTCGCCACGTAATTCTCATATTTATTTACATTTTTCATGCACACCGTACATATGCATATCTGTTTCTTTATTAATTAATTGCTTAACTTATTCGTTAATTCATTTTTCTGCTCGACCCTACATCAGTTACAGTGCGGGTCATGACCCAGCACTTCTTGCATTCGTTCTCTTGCATCCATCATCCACGAAGGTCTTCGAACCTTCGGCTCGTGAAATTGGCTGCCGCTAGGAAATTTTCGTTTTCTTTGCAAATGTCGTTGGATAGTGGTCGAGTCTATTCCTCTTGGAATGGGACAGATGAGGTTCCCGAACCCAGAGGGACTTCATGTGCTCCGGGCGAGTGGATCGAACTAGCCACCTGATATGCGCTAATTCCAGGGATTAATTATAATGAGTCGCGGTTAATATAAGGTTGTTCAGAAACAAATGAGCGTTTTTAACTACATTATTTGAAATGTCATAATTTGCTTCAAACAAAACTTTAATAATCAGGATAGAAACCATTTGAATCTACACTTTTTTGCTAACGGAAAACAAGTGTACTTACTCCAGTTGCATAAAATTTTGGAGTTCTGTAAGCGATGAATTCATTGAAGGTATTTTTTGCGTAAGCGTAGTTCGTGAAGCATTTTCGCTAGTTATCAAAGTGCTTGAAGAAGTAAAAGTCGGTAGGCGAGACGCCTGCGAATATGGCTGATTAGGGAAAGTTTTGTGGTTCAACACGTTCAACTTCTGCAGCGCTGATTCCACAATGTGAGGCTGGGCGTTGTCCGTGAGGGAAGGGTGGTCCTTTTTTGCTCACTAATGCCAGTCCTTATTGTTGGAGTTTATGGTGAATCGATTTGTTGGCAACCTTCTCTGCCGTAAACGCTTCGCTCGGATTCAAAAAGCTGTGATGAATCAACCCGAGCGCAAACCACCAAACAGTCACCATAACATGTGTTTATACTGTTGAACGTACAGGAGGTTGATGAAGCTGTTTATTCGGCTATTCCCTAGTGTCCCAAGATCGGTCAGGTCAAAATCTTCTCCAGGTTGCCACCACCACAGACAGTTATCGCCCTTGTGGATGAAAGCAAGATTTGCCACCATGCGACGAGTTTGGGGCCAGGACGGTGATGGATCCTGGAATTGGTTTACTCTTAGCTGGGATTCCTGATGGAAAGGCGGGACTCCTTTTCACATTACGAGACCTTGCCAGGGGGATGAATCCACCGCTGCACAACGCAGCCCGACACCCAGCAACACCTCTCTGCCACGATGAGGCGGTAAACCGTTGTGGGGTGGGGGTGGAAGGGGGGGGGTTGAGGCATTAAGCTTTGAAAATATTATCAGATTATGGGTAAAACGTGTCAACTGTGAGGAATGCTAGTCATGAATGAGGTAAATCATACACAAAGTATACTCATTATAGAAGTTCTTGAGACTATATGTTCTACAGAAAAGTGAAGTCTTAGTTGTCAAATAAATCCTTTCAGGTAAAACGTTTGCAACACTAGTGGAATGCTGTCATAATCAGAGTTGAAATAAGACGTACAATGTGAGAACACTTTGTCAGTTCACACTCTTTCTTCACTGCCAAAGAGGAGGTTGGTATTACAGCATTTCTTAATACAGAATAGCCGACATTTCGACGGTTTCGCTTTCTTCAGAGCTTGCAAAGGTGAAAGTGACACACAATCTACTCAGCCAACACTTTCATAGTCTCGGCAGACAAAAGGTGACACATATATTTCTATTGACATAGTAAACAGCCTTTCTTAAAGACTCACCATTTTGTCCGTTGTAAGTTTTCAATCGAGGATGTAGTGAAGAGAGCAAAGAACACCCGACTCCGCGCCCACCTTTTCGACTCAACGGTACTTCCTGCCCTAACGTACGCGTCAGAAACCTGGTCGCTGCGTAAGCAGGATGAAAGGTCACTCAGCGTTATCGAACGCGCCGTCGAAAGGATGATGCTAGGAGTATCCCGTTCCGCACAAGTAAGGGATGGGATCCGGAGCTCCGATTTGCGTCAACGATCAAAAATGAAAGATGCCGTTCTGTACTCCAAACAGTCGAAGATAAGGTGGGCCGGACACGTAATGCGTATGAGCGACGACAACCGATGGACATGAGCCGTTAGTGACTGGATTCCTCGGGTTGTCAAACACACTGCAGAAAGACCACCGACTCGTTGGTCAGAGTTTTTCACAAAGAACCTTGATGAAAGATATGATGCTCGACGAGTCCCTAGAGCGAGCAGAGCTCACGGGGCTACTCTTGCTCGCGACAGGGAAAAATGGAAGATTTACTGGCGCCCGCTCGAGTCACTCGACGATCAACGGGACTACAGGTGATACAGGTGATACAGGAAGTTTTCCGGTTATTTGGTGGAGACTAGCGGCACGGCATGTTACATTGGCTAGGAATGTGCCTGGCTTAGGTTAGAGAATCGGCCTTAGGTACGGGGCGATATCACGCTTGAGCACAAGATAGTCCTCCTTACGACTCATTTTTGGACTTTTGTGATTAATCCAAAACACTTGAAGAGTTCTACGCGCTGGTGTTCTGGACTCTTGTGCGAAGATAGTGAGTTCAAAATCTTCTCCGTTATGCCTTGCTGTCAAAAGCATGCATAGCGGGGGTATTTGATATTGAGTAATTTAGATTTATGGAATAGATGTTCTTTTAAATGGACACGGAGTGTACCCGTTTCGCCAACGCATTCGTCGTCACACCTTTACAAGAGATAGGTGCACCCATATTATGCAATTTTATGTTGTGCATAGAAACTCATATAAGCGGTTACGAACTAACTGTTCTCTCAGTGTCTGATGGGCATTTTAGTCACTGCTACCGAAATCTCTATACCTATCCTTTTCAAGCAACGTTTTATAGCTGCACCTATTTCGTTGGACATAAATACTAGAATAAGCAAGTCCTTATTCACGCTATAAGTATCGTTTGGGTGCATGGTTTTACCTTGAACCTATCCCGAGAAGCTACGGTTTCGCAGCCATATGAAATGGCTATTCGCCGCACCTATTTCAAGGATTCTTCCCTATGCTTACATACATGCATATACATAAATGAATACATGGGTTATATCACGCATCAAAGTGTAAGAATCTTCCTTAGTCAGTGAAAAATTGGTGCACTAAATTGGAGGCCTGAACGGCGTTGGCAACTATCGAAGAATCTGCCTTCACTTTGACGTCTGCAAGCTTTTACTCCACTTATTCTCAACACTCCATCCAACGGTTTACCGCCTCATCATGGCTGGGAGCCCTGGCAGGTTCTCCAGAGCTGAGGAGTCCCGCTTTTCCATCAAGAAACCCAGCTAAGAGTAAACCAATACCAGGATTCACCATCGTCTTGGTATCAAAGTATCATGGTGGCAAATCTCTCTAATCCACAAGGGCTGCGACTGCCTATCGTGGTGACGGCCTGGGGCAGACTTTGGCCTGGTTGTTTTCGGGATTCCAGGGAACCACAGTGGATAAACTAGCAAAACTCCGAAAGAATGGAAATTATGCTGGGGCCTACACAAGCAGTGAGGACGGGCCACCTAAGGATCCAAGCAAGCCTCAACCGTCAACAGATTTTGAATAAAACTTACAATCACTATAACCCGCAATATTTCCAATTACCCACTCCACGTACTAACTACTCACATTAGAATTATTCCGTACTTTCACATCTTGCTGTCTTTATTGAAAAACCTGACCAGAACTATTTGTGGCACCAGGAACACCTAGTGTTGACGCGCTTGCCTTCTATTGCGGCGGATTTAGAGCCCCGATTTCTTGTCAGGAAGTGTTATCGGAGTAAAGTAAAGTAAACCATGCAAAAGAATAGTTATTTACTTTGGTATTAGTAAATAAAGACATCTACCGAAATCAGATGGAGTTCCAGAAGGTCTCCATTGTACTGGGTAACCTGCGAAGACACCCGGACAAAGGGGACGTTCGCGATTGTCGTGCACTTGGAGGAGAGAGAAGTGGACGAGATACAGGAGATTGTTTTGAGAGTATTGCTCTAAAAATTGTGCATAACATAAGTAACATATTGCGCATGTCGGGTTACAAAGTTTATGGACATCTGAGAAGGTGTCACCCAATGCCTACCCACAAGTACTTGATGGAAGTGGAAGATCTTCAAGCGATGACATGTTCATCTCAGGAACAGCAGGAAAACCTTTCTTGTGAACACGAGACACACATTTCGTCTTGTTTTTCCGTTTCTAACGCAGATTATTCATCAGCAACTTCTAAATAATACGTACACGACTTTTCTAATAAGTCACGAAATATCGAAGGAGATCTGTGACACATTCACAGTGATTTGTACAGTTCAAAATGCACACACAGTAGAGAATAACTTGGCCCTTTAGGTTTGAAATGACATAAAATAAACGAAAAGCCATTAGAATTTTAAATACTGTGTTTACAAAAAACAAACGCTCTCTGTTTTTGGAAGCACTTTTTCCACCGTATTATTTCCAAAAAGAAATCACTCTAATTGCTGTTTACTTGACGCTCGAGTTGTGGATCTATGGTACTCCGCC
This sequence comes from Angiostrongylus costaricensis, assembly GCA_900624975.1. Lineage (NCBI taxonomy): Eukaryota > Metazoa > Nematoda > Chromadorea > Rhabditida > Metastrongylidae > Angiostrongylus > Angiostrongylus costaricensis. The sequence goes on along the minus strand of UYYA01001029.1, from coordinate 1,202 downwards.
CAGCCTCGGCATGGTTTTGAAACAATGTTAATCAAACATGTATATAAGCACTTCCGGCACAACATCTGCAAAGGAATAAAAATGTACGCGGTATAACGTATGCGACAAAATATAAATGGAGTACAAACACGAGAAACCTGAGACATGAGCAAAACCCAGAGCGTCAGGTGAGATTGGAACCAGTTATTACAATCTTCTAGGGTTTACGTGGGCTCTGTGGCGCAGTGGTTGGAGACGGTGCTGCGGCACAGACATGGAATCGATGCCCGAGTCCATAGCCCACCAAGCCTTCCATCCCTCCGGGGTCGGCAAATTGGCACCAGACTTGTCTGGGAGGATAGCAGCACTAGCTAGATACATTGGTAGGCCACAGCAATTCATTGTAAAGGCCATATATGCATTCATTCACCTCAAAACGATACTTAATGAAGACAGGACTTCTTTTACGAGTGGGAAATATTCTGCTGGCACTTCACGTAGCAATTCCCACGACCGACTTTCTTTTTACCTCGGAACTGTTTGATAATTCGATGTTTTTCTTCAATAAGCAGATATGAGGTTGTTATTATAGGATTTATTAGGATACAATAGCTGATGTTTCGGCGGTTTCGCCTTCTTCAGAGCCTGGAAGGGCCCAATTGAGATGCGATCTACTCAGCCAAACACTTTCATAACCCTAGCAGATAAAACTCAACAAATACATTTGTATTCGCATAAGCAACAGCTCCATTTAAACATCTACCGTTTATTTGTTGTAAGTATTTAAGTTAGTTGGTGGATAGCACCCGCACAGAGTAATACATGAGCGAGGAATATCTCTGTGTTAGGTCATTGGATTAGCCTGAGGTACGGCGCCAGGTCACGGGTGATAACAAGTCACTCCTCCTTGCGAATCATTTTTGAATTTTTGGAATTCATCCAAAACGCTTCAAGAAATTTACGCGCTGATACTTTCGATTCGTGCTTGAGGATAGCGACGCCTACTTCGAAAACTCCGTTGTGTTCCTGCATCCTACGCCAGCCTAGTGGAGTTGGTTTCAATTTAGATTTACCGACTAGGTGTTCTTTTATGCGGACTCAGAGCGGTCTACCCCTTTCACCAACGTATTCGTTCCCGCGCGCTTTACAAGAGATCAGATAGACTGTGCCCGAACTCATGCAATCACCGTCTCTACCGTTAGGGCAAATTATGCAGTTTTTCG
>UYYA01001028.1:0-24332 GCA_900624975.1 Angiostrongylus costaricensis | reverse complement strand
GGAATGTGTACCTGATTTTTTGCATAAGAAGTAGGGAAGAATGCATTGACGAAACGGGTAGACCACTTTGCATCTGTACAAAAGAACAATTTGCTAGTTAATTTAAACGAAACGCTCCAATTGGCACGCAAGATATAACGGAGAACATTTTGAAGCAAAAATTACAAATCTCGCACTGAAATCGAAGATAACTGCGCGTAAAACTGCTAAAGCGTTTTGATAAATCCCAAACGAACGGCAGGGAGGAGCGTCTTCAGACAGCGCGTGGCATCGCCCCATACCTCAACCTACCCTATTGACCTGAACCAGGGACATTTCTCACCTATGGAAGACATTATAGGGCAGGTGACCAACAATAATCGGAAGATTCATAGAAACAAGACGGTGAACAGATGTACATACATACAGTGCATACACGTTGATTAGTCATTCCGAAGTTAAAGGAAAGCAAATTTTTGGAAAACGGTGAGCGTTCAAAAGGAGCTGTTTACTACGCGATGGAAATTTGTATGCTGAGATTACGAAACTGCTTGATCGAGTATAAGACGTGTTAGTTTGATCCTTCCAAGTTCTAAAGAGGGTGAAATTCGCCGAAATTTCAGGCAGTATTGATTAAATTTGGTTACTGAAAAGCTCGTGCGTGCTGAAAAATAAAGCACTGACTTATTGTATGCGTAAACACTCAAATTTAAGAAAAACAACGAATAGATCAACCAACTGCGCTCAAAAGGCTTGAGAATACGAAAAAATTGAATTAAAATTGAAAACCTTAATCAATTTCAAGGCTTCCTTAAATAATGGAGCTCCCACCGAATGATTCAGAAGATGGACTTTCTATAAACATCGGTTTGATATATTTATTTATATGAACTTACAAAGTGATCTTTTTGAGCTGATGCGGTGTCGCTACAGGTTTTCGTCGTCGTTGCTATTGTCGTTACTGCTGTTGTTCGACGACTGTCGTTTCGGTGATTTCGGCTTCCTCAGAACTGTGCTGTTACGAATAGAACTCAGCCGAATGAGCTGCAATAGTTGCAGTACGATAAAAAAAAGCGTGCAAATTGGAGAACTTGTGGAGAAAATGGCGAAGCCAAACCGCTATTGTCCGAGGTTTTCGCGAGAAACTAATTTCTGAGTGATTTAAAATTACCACTATACCTCCTACATGCCGACTTCTACCTACGCAGGTCACCGCGGGACATTGTTTAGGCCAGATATGCATTCAGTCATGTCTAACGATGCTTCATGATGTCGAATGCATGCCACATCCACCTGGGATTGGTCAATGCCGAGAGCATTATTATTTTTATTTAGCTATTTGGGGATTCCATCGTAAAATAAAATTCCACAATGTGTACTCCCCAAACTTAAAGCTGTTGGGTGTCCGACGAATTCACGAGAACAACAAGTACCTGAAGGAATACACCATTGCCACATCAACGAGCAAACGTACGCAAGAAAACGATTCGTTTTGATTCAGTGGGATGTAATGGTTGGAAGAAGAATTATCTCAGGGGAATGTGGATCGGAACTCGAATGGAATTCCTTCTGGTGGTATGATCTGAATGTTATACGAGGACAATAATTCCAGATTTCTCCTCACGACTGAAAAGATCTCGAACAATCAAGCAGGCACAGTTTGTTCAATAAAATATTGGAGCGCTTCAGAACTGAAAGAGAAAGATGGAAAGTGATATCTGTCAGCATACGCTTCATTCTCATCCTTTTCGTTTTCTTCTGGCCGTTTCTACAGCTGTATTACACAATTTTTTTTGCTTCTTCTAGTAAACAAATTCGAAAACAATCAAAGTGCCAGTTGTCCAAAAAAGGAAAGCCAAATAGTTACAACAGAATTACTGAGCGCAGCCATATAATAAACACCTTTTCCAGTATAACGACCCATTTCTTGTGAGTAACGACGTTATGCAAAAATCTTCATTTATCACTTGTATCTTAGTAGTTCACGCAAGTAGTAAACTGAAAACCATAAGTTAGAATAGAAAAGTGATAGAAACTGTCGCGGAACACAAAAAGTTAACGGCCGATCGATATAGCGACTGCTTTTAGTGTCCTAAAAGTTAAGTCGTAGAGAAGAGAACTATAATTCTACCTGTACAATTCGGAATCTTGTCCACCATAAAAGTTGGTGGTGGTGGAGAATACGCATGGAAGAGTTGTGCTTAGTTTCGTTTGCATCAAAGGAGTGTCTTTGTTATCCGTATACATCATTGTGGATTCTCATTACTACATCCTCTCTGAATAGCTGGTGTACTAAGCGCAGGAGTTACTGGAGCAACAGGTATTGCTGCTGTATTCGAAGAACATTAGTTACAAGAAAGCAAGCAACTGAATCCTTGTGGGCCGATAACTGGCATTGTTGAAAATCTATGAATACCCTATCAATTCTACCACGCGAATCCAAAGAACACCATTTTCGAACATCATTTAAGATGCAACTGAGGAGAAAGGCCGACAACACCTCAAGCCATAGCTGAACCCACTTGCGAACAGCCTTGCAATTAATGGATAACGCTTACAAAACAAGGACACCAATGCAAGAACTGGACGCTACATCTGAGGACATGCCATCTGAGTTGTTACATGGGTACAACCAATTTGTCGGCATGGAACTCTTAAGTCTTTAGTTCCTTCATTCTTCACCATACCAGCTTAGCGACACTTTTGGCCGAAATGACGGTTAGGATTTCATCTTCATACACCGAAGCACACCCATTTGTGCATATAGAGATATTTCCACGTACATATGGAAGCTCCCAATAGTTCACCGCCTAACTGCAGTTAGACAGTTCCTTTTATGTATTAAGCTTCAATGTAAAACCGATGTTCCCTTTCAACCGGGTGTGAACACCTTGAAAGGGGTCCGACATTTGCACCAGGAAGCCTACCTTAATAGCGAATCTAGACCACGCTGGAACCCGAAAAGCTGTTCGTGGCAACATTTTTGCCAAAGATAATGGGCGACATACGAGGAGTGTTACGCTCTTTGTGATCCTCGAAGAAGCTGATTGAGGAAAGTGGGTGTTCCGTAGGCACGAACTAATGGGCAATATTTATGAAACACGTTATGCCTAGGTGATGCTGAAAGCACGGCCTATCAACCAACTACGTATGCTTTATTTTGTGCTTTTTTTATGCTTATACTATTCTTTGCAAACGATGGAAACGTCATGTATGAAGTATTAGGCGAAATAGCTGAAGCAAAGAAACAAAAAGAATAGAACAGTAGAAGCAAAGAAATTCCAAAACGAATAACGGCAGTAAACTAGAAGAACTCCTAGAAACTAATTTACCTCCAGCGTGGTGGCCAGCAGAACCGAACCAGGGGCTAGAGATTACGAATGAGAAACCGAAAGCATTGCCATTTCCCTGAAAATATCCAATAAATGGCAAATGTCGCGAGGTTTAGTGACGTGCAATTTAAAAATCGCTCCACAAACTCGTCAGTTCATTTGTGGAGTTGGTCACTGAATTATAACCAGTATAATATGTGAAACTTAACGACATTAGTACAATGACAATAGCTATCCTATTGTAAAACAAAACAAGATATTACAATGAGTTTAAGGCAATCAATAACACTGATGAGGCGGAGAAATTCTTTTACAATACGGTAGGTAGAGCGATTCCGTAGTTACACAAGCGCGCCATATTTGTGCTATTCGACGTTGTGATTTTCGGGACGGAAAGCACTTAAACCCCACAGACACGCTCCGATTCAGACCGTCCGCCGTCTTTTTCTGTTATAGGGTTTTTGCCAAAAAATCACCTGTGGAATGTTCTAGTATGGATGTTAGTTCTCTATGTGCTGACGATTTCGTAGTTATCCTAGGTGGAAGTGTTTCTCATTTCTTAAAATGACAACAAAGGATCCTTGTGGGTGTTTCAGAGATCCATCGAAATATGGTCGACATGATAGATGAGATGGAGTCTTACGGCTGCCATTTATCGCCATTAATACGTTTCTCCGACGCCGGTGGGTCTTATGCCAGAAGTTTGTACTTATACCTGGATCCTTACAGTATCTTACGAGGAATTTTCACCTTGAACAACAATTGCTCTCAAAGCCAATGCGGACGATCTGGGAGCTGTGTTACTTTCATATACTTTGATGAGAACAAGGTCACCACGTCGCCAGATGTAAACTCCGCCACCCTGTATACTGGATACTGTCATCTACAGACGTCTCTATAGGACGTAGTCGGTCATAGGTGAAACAAATCCGTATAGGTAACATGGGTAACTGGGTCTCCACGGACAATCCTTCAATGAAATAAAATGTGAGAAGTTTTAGATTTGAGACTACCACAGATGCGATGAACACCTGATGGAACCAAGCATCCTCATATTCCGCTTACTCATTTTTGTTTCCGTTTGACGTGGGGTTCACTAGATGTACTACATTTGTCAGTTGCAATGCGGAAACCACAGGAGGCGATTAGCACAGTGGTAGTCATCACGAGCATGGTGCTAGTTCGATTCCGCTGCGGCCCGAGCCTCTCATCTCTCCGGGGTCGAGAAAGTGGTACCGAACGTGTCTGGGCAAAAATCGCTCTCTGCAATCCAAGTGGGAACGCTCTAGCCCAGCAGTCCCAGGACTCCAGGGAGAATTGCTCGACCAGCCTTCTACGGCATTCAAAATGAAATTGAAATCCTCAAGTAGCAGCCGAAATCCGTATTAATGACGATACATGGCGGCGGTAAGACTCCATCTCATCTCTCATGTCGACCATATCTCGATGGATCGATATCTCGAAGTTTCATATTTTATGCTAGTTATAGTTCAGTGACCAACTTCACAAATGAATTGACGAGTTTGTGGAGCGATTTTTAAATTGCACATCACTAAACCTCGCGACATTTTGCCATTTATTGGATATTTTCAGGGAAATGGTAACGCTTTCGGACCTACATTCGTAATTTCCACCCTCTCGTTCGATTCTGCTGGCGAATATGCTCAAGCTAAATTAGTTTCCAGAAGTTCTTCTAGTTTGCTGCCGTTATTCTTTTTGGAATTTCTTTGCTTCGACTGTTCTATTCTTTATTTTTTCTTTGCTTCAACTATTCCGCCTGATACTTCAGACTTGACGTCGCCATCGTTTGTAGTGAACTGCTGAAGACGACTGCCCTACGTTGTTGTGACGCTCGTGCGAGCAGTTCCTAAGGCTGACTGGTACTGTCCTTGTTTATGGAACGACATTCTCTTCATTTTAGTCTCTGTGCTGGATTCTTGCAGTTGTAGGAAGCGGACGCTTTTGACTTCATCAAGTATCGCGGGATGAAGTGAAGCATTCTCACAATCCCTTTCAGTACGGTCGTTTTGAAGTGAACACTTTCGTCAGGCACCGAAATTTTTTTCTGGTCTCATTAGATGTACAGCTTTGCTTGCATTTCTTATCTTTCGTTCGCTCCTGCTTCTTTTTTTAAATTTGCTTTAGCATTTACGCTTTTTCCACCTTTGCACCAATTGTTTTTAGTGTTCTGTTTTCGCTCCACATTTGCTATGCTGTCATTGGTTCCTACTTTTCCTGCTCTGTCGCAGGAAGCTAAGCCTATTCACCTAGTAAACGACAAAACGTTCCTCCCACATTTACGCACACACATGGTGCTAACAGCAACTTTTCTATATCATTCTTACAGTTCGATTACAGCTTCGGTTTACTGAGGCTGGTCTGTTGCTATATGCATAATTTGATTTTCGCTGGAGTCCAAGCTTAAACTTGCAGGGGTCTCTACTAAGTCTTCAACACGATGTGGGTCCGAGAAAATATCTCATCGGCAGCGATTCCATCGTTCGTCCTTTCTACTAGCTAATTCGGACACAATATTCACATGTCATCTTTTTCACTAGTCACAGCCTCAATGTCGTTCAATCTTCTTCATCGAGAAGTCACAGGCAGATTATGACAACAATGGCGAAAAATCGTAGTAAAGTGATGATATGTTTTGTTCGGAGTTTTCCACTTCTATGTAATGTCTTCATTGCTATGGTTCGTGACGGTTCACCGCTGTCACTAATTTAGTCTTCTTTACCACTTTGCCATTCCGAAAGTTCTGCTCAACGAAACATAAATGTAGTGCAATTGCTTCATGAAGGAAAGGTGATGCGTACGCGTGGAGCTGTAAAGATGTTTGACAAAGTACAGAGAACCGTTCAGGTAATGGTTCAAATTGTTTAGGAAGAACTTTGTTTTCTTGAGCATTTTGTTGCAGGTGGTCGCCAATTTATGCTTCCTATTTACGTTAATCCAGAGGAATAGGCAGCGTAGCCTTTCGAAGAGTGGTACGATTGTGTGAATAAAACTAGGTTCCAAGCATAAAATCCCACCATATGGAATTGTAGTTTGCTATGAACAATATCGCTGTTTTTCCCATGAACTTACGTTTTTCTAATGAATTGTATTTAAGGGACAATACCTAGATGAGGGTTCTCGTTTGAATACACTTTTCGTTTGTGATGGGTGCTTCTGCTATTTTGATTACGAACCGGCACACTTGAGCCATGTGGTAATTTTTTCATCGTTGTTCCATTGACTCTCAGGTTTTCTAACAAATATTTGCCAGGAAATTCATTTATAAAGTTCTGGACATTTTCCTGGAAAAAGTGGGATAGTCGGCTTGGGGTATTACAATAGCTTCGAGTTATACAGCAGTTTGACTCTTACGCGTACTCCTTGGCCTCGAAAAGCGATAACCGTTCCGCTAAAAATCATGTCTTAAATTCAAAAGAAAACTATTCTTTTTTACTACCTTTGGACTTGGGGAATTAGCATAGCAGTCCTAATCCTAACCAGCAGTCCTAATGGACTTGTAGAAATTACAGTGTCATCTTTTAATTATAGAACAAGTGCTTGCATATGTCTGCTTCACCTGGGAAGAGGTGTATCGTGGCAAAGTAAACAATATCTCGGTATTCGAAGTGCATGGCGCAACAGAAAAGGTATATTTTCTTCGCAAGCACTTCTATTGTGTTGTGCGTAGGATTTTTTGATCGGGAAAATGTCATGTAATTTCAACAATTCTTCGGAGCAATTGAACTGGATGTGAACATTTTTGTTTTAGGTGAATGAACTAGATCTATGCCAACTAGGTTTGCTGTGGCTTGATAATAAGGTTGGTAAAATTTATTGATAATTAGGTGAAGTATAGTGATGCCAACATGTTTAACGTGCTCTTCATTGATGTTGAACCTTTCATGTTCTTTGTTCTCGCAACTTTTAGTAATGGTGGTTTTCGACTGTTCTAATTATTGCAGTAGAGTTGGTGTCTTTTTGAGACATCTATCTGATCTGTAGAATGTGGTGATCGCCAATTTCCTATTTAAGCAGGCGTATTTCGTCACCAACACTCTTTCAACTTTTTGAAGTTCCCATGCTACCAACACCGAGGATATGGAACATTTTTAATTGACTTTAGTAAGTTCGCTTTGCAATTACTTATTTCACACTTTACGCTACACATTGATTAAAGAAGCTTGGGCGGCGCAGTGGTAGAGATGGCGTCCAATAATACGCTTAGGACCTAAGGCCATGCCACGGGTCTACTGTGCCTCCCATCACTCCGAGCTCGGCAAATTGGTGCCAGAATTATCTCTGATTAATTAGCTCCATCTGATCCGCACAGACTAACGACTGCTTTAGTTGAGGAACCATGAATGTCCAAAGAGTTTTTTAATGCAGTCGTTGTCGTTCATGAAGCGAAAAAGTTCACTTAGTTTTATTCATTTTATGTTATATGCTCTCCCGGTTGCTTCGAGTACTGAGTGGCCCTGAAAGGCCATTGTCGACTCAAGGGTGTGGTGTTTATGAAAAGTATTACCGAGACGAGTTTCTTGAAGTTATCTACAACAAAGTGTTGGAATTTATATGGAAGAATTTACGTTTGGAAATTGGAGGTAGTATTAATATCCTGTTACTATACAGTAACTAAGTTGTTCACTTCGCGAATATTACATTGTAGATTTTGTCATAGGAACAGAAATTCAAGAAGAATATGTACTAGAAGCGTTTACGGGCTTGCGCAGTTATAAGTTGTCAAGGTTTTTCCTTATCCTTGGATCAGATTCGTGAGCCTGTGCTGTTCATTTATTTCTGTTCTGTTTTAGAGACGGCATATTTCTTACTGTACGTAAAGGTTGTGATGTAGTAATGGAAATGGGGAAGTACATGACTGCGAAAACGGAGTTTATATAATTAGCGAAGAAGATTCTGCCGGAACAGTCGTTCAAGGTAATTTTTGAATGCAATGCAGATTTATGTAGAATTTCTTCAGTTCTTATATTTAATCGATGGACACATGCTTGTTGTGGGTTTGTTGTAGTATGAGGTGAACCAATTAGCTACCAGAACGCAAACAGATCGGTTTCTTTTCATCCCATAGTTGTAAACGGAAGGAAATACATTGTTATTCTATTGTCTGTCTCTTGTGTTTCCTCTAAGTGCTGTATGACTAAGTCCACCTAATTAAAGTCTACACTTGCCAAGTCAACATGAAAAATTAGGGCAGTCGGTTCTGCTTGTTCGCGAGATATCGCTAGAAGTTTGATCACCGCGGCTGCAGTCCTACTGCTGTGCGCTTGACTCAAATGTGATTAATCGCTAACGTCTGTTATCCATTAATTGTCGCTAAAATGCATAATGCGTTCGCCTCACCTATTTTTCGACATTTCGGCGTTGACAACACAGCATGTCGTTGTCAGACGGGGCTTCGGATTCGGGAATTTCTGTTGCTTGTGTTACGTGAAGTTCTTCTCTCTTCGTTCTCTCCGTAGCGCGCTCGAAAAGGTTTAATGATATTTCATATCGCTTATGCGACATTCCAAAATATCTATTACGGCATTAAAGATCTTACTAGTGAAAGAGATGAATACATGGCCAATGGTGCTTTGCTCTTTCCTTTTCACTACATTTCGATGAACTTGTGAGCTCCGCAAGCCGCCTTTCTATAAGCGCTGTAGAAACGCCCAGCATTAACATGGCTAGTGTATAATGCTACAAAAATGATTCCATCACAAAATCGAAGATGATGCCTCCGTCCATCGGTTTGCACTACTATGTTGACCCACTCAAATTTTCGTGTGACGTTTTCTAGAATCCCTTTAGAAAATTTGGACAGCATGTTGTTGCCATATGAAATTTTCTGTTTGAGAAAATACTGGTGTCTTTAAGGAAAATGTAAGTTTCAGCTATTAAGGTAAGACATTGAAAAAGATCTTTATCGTCGTTGCTTAGGAAGGTTTCCAAGACGTTATTCTTGTAAACGGGGTCCAAGGTTTTTTCAAGTCGTTAAAAATGAGAAAAAACCCCATAGAATCGTGTGAGCTTCGCTTTAATATTGGTGTAATTCATTGGGCAGAACCTGTCCAGAGACCGTGCTTGCTTGTGTGGCTACCCTTCAAGCAATGTCATGCCAATTCAGTTGAGCATGATTCGAGGACAAGATTTGTCTGCGACAGGCACTAGTAAGATTAGGCTATAGTTGCCAGTGTTTTCTAGATTGTAAGATGTAGTCACCTGTATTATGTTGATCTCCCGCTCTCTGCAACGGGGTCGTGCTGATTTTCCATTCATGAAGAAGCATTCAAGTAGGTAAGGTATGAAAGCCCGTGCCATTGTGCTTATGAGGACTGGCAGTATTTCCAATTTTTTGGTCTGATCCTGTGGTTTCCACTTACATTACCGCTATACCAGCTTCACTTTTTTGGAGTTCCCTTAATTATATATGGAACTCCTAGACCTCTTGTTCTTCATTCTTTTATTTGGAGAGTAAGCAATAAGGATTGTAAAAACCGATTGTGGTACATATTTTACCAGCCGTATGAAAAGAATAAAAAGGATAATGCTCTCGGCGTTGATAAATCCCTGAGGGATGCGCTCTACATTCGACTTCATTAAGCATGGTTTGGAGGTGGTTGAATGCATATCTGGTCTTTACATTGACTCGCGGTGGCCTACCGATGTATCGAGCTAGTGGTGTTATCCTTCCATACAAGTCTGGTACCAATTTGCCGACCCCGGAGAGATGAAAGGCTCGGTGGGCCATGGGCGCCCAGACCGATTCCACGTGTGGGTTGCAGGGCTCCTCCGACCACTGCTCCACACGCATCCTTATATCTTGTCACCCGATCAGCCGTATACATTCGATTAAGGTCTTTATTTGTTCCAAGAGGTACATGATATTGGGTACGCTAGTGTTAACGAGAATTCCTCAGGTTAAACATCCGCGTAACAACATTAATCAAGTCATTGGTCGGATTTAGGGAGCATAAGACAGGAGTAGTTAGTTTCTTCCTATACAAGGGTGCTCTGTAAGGAATAATTTGTGGTTGGGGAAATTAGACCTTAAAATTTTTACGGTTTTTGGTGGACTGATCAGCGCCGGAAGCTTTAGACATTATGGCTCTATTTATATATTAATCGTCGAAGCAAAAACAGAAAGTCCATCTCACGATTTTGCCTCTGTCTCTTAGGGTAGAAACGAGGTCGCTATAAGTTCTGCTTTAACTTCTTCTCCTCCACCTAGGACTCATCGTTCACTGAAATGAGTGGATTAGGACTTCCAGTGAGAAAAGTCTTAGAAAATAATATTGAGCTATAAAATTTTCTTGTTCCCTATTCAAGAGCTATATTGGGATTCCGTGACAGTTTCTTGAGCCCTTCTGATATGTAAACAAATTTAGAACCGCCTTCTTGCGACAGCTCAGGCACAACAGGACTATTAACGTCTTTCAGTAATTACGGATCTTTCTCCAGTTACGAAGGCTTAACTCTAAGTCTTATTACTGGGATCTGTCGTGGTCGCTGTCGAATTTTTCGATTTTTTAGCTCTTTTGCCCTTTTCTTTGTTATTATGTGTAGTTTTTCTCCTCTTGGTCCTGTACTACGTTCATCAACCTCATCAATTTCAATTTTTTAGCGATGCGTTTCATAGAAAGCATTCCGTGTCCATTGTTCTTTTTCATATTTTTCCTAGGAGATGGCACGTCATCTCGTGTTGATTGATGCGTGCTTATTCTTTTTTCATGTCAATGTAAAGTAAAATGTTAAGTCGACGTACCATTTTCCTGGTGTTGTAACGTCTGTTAACGTCATAAGAAAATGTTTATCTCATAGAAACAGTGTAATTACAAAGCAATTCATTCACGTCAATCAACATAACTCTTGTGACATCGTCGATGACTCATTGCTAACGGTAGACTTAGCCGATATCAAAACCGAAGACGCCAGTTCACACTTGCCCGCCAAATTGCTAGTTGAAATCTTAAAAGTTTTACAATTGGACAATTGGGAGAAGAATGACACTGTTTTCCTTCGGTAAGCAAACTTACTTACTTGACACTCGAACGGACCGTCATCACTAGTTGTGGCGGGCTCCAGCATGACCACCATTTTTCGGAGATTTGCGGGCTCAGCCGTTGTGGTTCCCTGGAATCTCGAGCACACCCTGGCCAAGTGGTAACGATTGTAGGTGAAGCTCGAGAACTACTTCATAATTAGTGGTGGTGAGAAATGGAAAAGATAGAAGAGAAATGGAATGCTCCCATACGTGCAGTTTTGTTTGTCTTAATTTATGTAACCCACCTCATTACTAGACACTGCGATCGTCAAAAATCTCGAGCTATTCACAATCCCTATCGCAATATTTACGACTATATTTGGGAATGGGACAAGTCATGTGAGCTCTTTAGTACGGGTAGCACAACTTACAAAAGGTCTCTAACCTACGGAAATCTAGTTATTTTACTTGGCTTCTTAAAGGGAGAACGCTTTAAGACATGAATAATTTCTAGTCAGTAGCTAAGGCTGTAAGAAAGTCACTGATTTTCTTACTAACTAGGATGGAAACTGGGAGAAACTTATTCTGCAAATCTTCTAGAATACAAAACGTTTTCTCGCTTATTAATCGAAAAAGGAAAAGAATGGAAACATTCATCTCATGTACAGGAAGTTCTGTCGAAATTTTTTACCGTCACACAACGCCAGACACTGGTCAAGAAAACAACAACGAAGAAATCTTTTGACATGCACCTACCTTTACAATTCTCAGAAGAAATCGTCTTCAAAGGGGAGTAAATTTCACGCCGCACCACAAATAACCGATCAAATCTGCTCTCTACTACTAGCTCTGACAACAGGGTTAAACAATGGAAACGCCAACAAGTTCAATGTTCGCATGCATATATTGCAAGAGCAATCAAAAACCGTTTTGCGCAACAAACATAAAACACCTCAAAAAAGGTCCCAGTGCCCTTAAAAGAATAAGCTATGCTACACAATTTCATTCTCTTCCCACACTACATTTCAGTCCACTACATACTCATGTCACATGTGCCAAAAATGGCAACACAGATCGTGCTGCTTCTTTTCACCACAGAAGGAATGAAGATATCCAGAACATATAAAAGATGAAAATGTCAAACAGATGGTAAAGAAAGCTATTTCAAAAATAAATTAAGTCGCACAAGAGACATGCGTTGAAGAAGAAATATGGATGCTACCACGTAAAAGACTACAATCAACTTTCTCACCCACGATAGAAATGATTGTGATGAATCCAATAAAAAAAAGACATATAGACGAGGTTGCCGCATTATGATTCACTGATACCGAGTTATCACCCCATCGACGGAAAGCCCCCACACGCACTTCGTCTGCCTTCTGAGGAAGGAACCAAGTTGCGGTTCCACACATTCGGTTACGATAAGATACAAAAAAATATATCACGAAAAGTGCCATTATAAGAATAAGACACCAACGGCCATCAGCTTTCACCCTTCCTGTTCACTCGCCATGGTATGACAAAACCGTTCCACCCGCTGCCAACCCGTCCAGGAGATGTAGACATCAGCCCACAGTACAGTCTTCAAATCGATGTCAACAAAATAAACCAAAAGTCAAATCGTCTGTCTTATTGGATTGCAACTGATTGTTGGCACTACTAAGAATTGACAGACCCTTTACTGCAGTCTGGGTTAAACCTCTCGTCAATACGCCTCGGATGGTTGTTCACAAGAAAAGTCAAAAATTCGCCGCTGTTTAAGACAAACGAAGTGAGAACTCGTTGTGCCTGCAACAGGGTAACGATGAAATGGGTAAATGAGACGAATCTTCCACATGACGACAAGTCAATATCGCACCCATCCATCATTCCGAAACGGGTGATAAGGAGGCACTTAAATAAGACAAATTCTGGTCACAAGAATCTGCTGAAACAGAGAAATTTTCAGGCTCCGAAGAAGAAGGAAAAGTGCTGGTGGATCAGAAAGCTTGGAGCAACTTCAACAAAACGATTGAATAACGAACCGACGGATAAGTTCCCCTCTCTTGGAAGGTATCAATATCAATGTCTAATAAGAAGGCAATGGTACTAAACAGACTGGTAAGCGTGTGAAAATGCTTACACAACAACGAAGATTTGCTCGATGTTTACAACGGCATATTCGAAAAACAACTTCGCACAAACACTTTCGGGAAATCATCGAGGAGAAGCTTTTCGCCTTCATAATATTTCTCATCCAGCAGTTTTTACACCAAATAAAAACACCACGAAAGTCAGAATAGTCTAGGGCACATCAGCGCAGTACAAAAGGTGCCTATCACTGAACGATGTCCTACATCATGAACCAGATACTCTTACCAGAATGACCAAATTTTCCGTCCCTTTAGAATCGGCCTGATCGCGGTCACTTTAAGCGGATAAAAGGCTTTTTTGCAAGTCCAACTTTATGAGGACGACCCTTTGTCAAGCGCTGCCTGTAGTTACATAATCACAAATCACTAACCTACCTAGGCATTAGCATTAGGATCCCTCGATTCACCCGAGTAAGTTCCGGGTTAATTATATCACCATTTCTGCCAACAGAAACAACTTATTTCCAGCTCAATCGATGCGAGGATGACTCCAAACAGGTCACAAAGGTCAAGAACAATCAATATCTATTATAACGTTGAGATATTTGCGAAACTCTGGACCGCAGGTGTCTATGGTGGAGAACGAACGCGCTATTGTCCTTTCCGGGGAGTAACACATTCACCACCACACCGTGCGGGTCATTCGTTTCGCCTGTCTCTCAGCTATTTCTATCGATCTTTTTGCCACAGCAATCACCCGTCAGCGGGGTTGATCTGGAAATAGCTGAGAGACAGGCGAAACGAAGGACCCGCATGGTGTGGTGGTGAACGCGTTACTCCCCGGAAAGGACAATAGCGCGTTCTTTCCCCACCATAGACACCAGCGGTCCAGAGAGGTTAAGATTGTGATTGTAAACATAGCCTCAGCTTAGCTGGGTTCAATCCCGATTTGGGCTCTCCAGATCAATTCCGTTGACGTGTGATTCACATTCACATGATCACAAATCACTAACCTACCTATGGATTAGCATTTGTTGTGTGACTCGTTCAAACGGTTTACGCCTCATCATTGGTAGGAGGTGTTCCTGGGTGTTGGGCTGCGATGTATAATGAGAAGATTCATTCACCTGGCAAGGTCACCCATGCTGAGATGAAATTTAAAAAGATTGTTATGATGGTCCCCAGGATCGACTTTCTATTAACCTCGGCATTGGAATATGAATGTGTCGTTTTCTTGTTCAGCAATCGCGAGGTTTTTAAACAGCACATATTTACTTCCATAAAAAACACAATACAATACAACACTAGCTGACGTCTGACGTTTCGGCGGTACCGCCTTCTTCAGAGCCTGGAAGGGTATACTGATATACAACCTACTAGGCCAAACGCTTCAATAACACTTACACAAAGACGAAAGACTCTTTGGTAACTACACGATCAACAACTTCTTGGAAAAACCCACCGCTTTTTCGTGACTTCCAATGAGGAAGTTTAGAACAGCTGATTATAGTCGCATGTGGTTGACGACTGCACCATCCCACATCAAAAATCGATGCGAACGTACGGGATCAGGTCGCGTATGACCTCCGGACATTCATCCCTGCTATTCATTGTAAGGTTTTTGGCATTGATCCAAAAAGCCTCTAGGAGTTTTCGCGCTGGTGTTTTAGAGTCCTGTGCAAGGATATTGACTTTTACTTCAAAATCGTCTCCGCTATGCTTTTGTATCCTATGCGTGCCCAGTGGGGTGCTTCGTCTTAGTTTTCGTTTGCCATCTAGGTGTTCTTTTATACGGATACACAAAGGTCTGCCCGTTTCCTCAATATATTCATCTCCGAAATTATTACAAGAGATCAGGTATATCGTACCTGAACTCATGCAATCACCGTCCCTGCCGTAAGGGCAGATTACGCAATTTGTTGTTTCACACAGACGGTCATACAGACGGTTGCGAACTAATTGGCGACGTAGAGTAGCCTTCAACTTCCTCATTGGCAGTCACGAAAAAGTGGTGGGTTTTTTCGAGAAGTTGTTGATCATGTAATTACCAAAGAGTTTTTCGTCGTTTTGTAAGTGTTATTGAAGCGTTTGGCCTAGTAGATTGTATGTCAGTATACCTTTCCAGGCTCTGAAGAAGGCGATACTGCCGAAACGTCAGCTAGTGTTGTATTGTATTGTGTTTTTCTATGGAAGTAAATGTATGCTGTTTAAAAACCTCGCGATTGCTAAACAAGAAAACGACACATTATTATGATGTTCAGAGCATTGTTATTTGTACCTAGGAATATAATACTTGGATGCCTGGATACTTGGACGGTCCGCCTTTACTGGTTGTGCGGGCCGTATCATAATTTATATTTTTTGAATTTTTGCCGGTTTATCTATTGCAGTTTCCTAGAGTCCAGAGGTCAGCCTAGCGAAAGTCTGCCCTGGTCGTCACCACCACAGGCACTCGTCGCCCTTGTGGATCACCAGTTTACTCAGCCAGACTTCCCGATGGAAACGCCGGGCTCCTTCTCCGCATAGAAGACCCTGCCAAAGAGGGGAATATCCCCGCTGTACATCGTAGCCCGACAGCCAGGAACACCTTCCAGCCGCTATAAGGCTGTGCACAAAACAGGGGTTAGGGAGTCTATAGCAAATCTCAGCAGTTTACGAAACAATTGATTACTCCATCCTTTGCAGTCCTTTCGAAGAATCATGGTTACTGCGCGGTATGAGAGGAGATACAAAATCTTAATGCCTATACAGCCATAGCACAAAGCTTCTTCTATAAATCTGTTATGGTCCCAACGCCTGAAGTGCACCAACCATTGGAAAAGTTTCACGAATTGTCGATGAGCCGACAGCGCTTGTTGGGTGAAGTACAATTGCTTGCAAGCAACTCGTTGTTTTCTCATTTTCCATAGTTATGACGGATAGTAGGCATTTTGTGGAATGAGAAGATGACCACAAAATAGGCATCATAATTCTCAGGATCGACTTTCTATTTACCTCGGCATTGGAATATGAATGCGTCGTTTTATTGTTCAGCAACCGCGAGGTTTTGAAACAGCATAGGATACAAAAGCATTGCGCTCCGTTGCGTGTGAGTGGAAAGATGAGCCGTGTGATATAAATGTGCTACTACCCATTAGATTAATGGGAAGTTAAACTAAGATTTCAATCTGCTTCTCTATAGTGGCATACGCCAGCTTTTAAATAACACTATTAGTCGAAAAAGAGATCTTTATAATCTACACACATTTAACGGCGAGAAAATATTCACTTCTTTTACGTAGATCTTGGAATTTTAGAAGCAATGAAACCATTGAAATGGTTTCGATGTTTGGCTTATTTCTGATGACCAACACTTCCACGACTATTGAGGTTTCTGACGCAGTTTAAAGATACGCTGGACGTACTTTTCATCCGTAATCGGTTCGTTCAGATTCAAGAATTTGTAGTGGACTAAATCAGCTGCAGACCATCAGGCAGTTAACGTGACCTTTTGGTTCATTTTTCGCCTCGTGAAACCCGAGCTTTCAAGCACTTGTGAGTGTATTTCTTTTCACCAAACTTTTCAACACACTGTTATCAATAGCAAGAGGGCACTCGCAACCTTTATTATTTCCAGGATAAATTTCGCTGCGAAGAATTTTTTCAAAACGTTGTACGCTTCACCCACATCTCATTAATATTTGGTGGCGTTTGAGGTGCATGCGATGGAGTTTGAAATTGTAGAAGTGAATTTGTCGAAACTTCTGTTGTGATATCTGAATTTCTAGCCTTCAAAACTTGTCAGAAACACTGCTTATACTATAATTCAATTATCCCACTCAAAAATGCACAAAATGAGCATTGCAATAACATATAAACTACCGAAGAACATCATTCGACAACCTTTTGCTTAAAAATGGTCCAAAAATTGGAGTTACAAATTCGACAATGACCTCCGAACATCATAATTTGTCTGTTCTCTAGTAAGCCACACAGAAGTTAATGATTCCACTTGAGTATTCGAAGCACACGCTTACAGACCTCGCCAGCACAGCGGTTCACTATGTGCTAGTCACTTGCTAAAAACCCGGAAATAGTACTTTTTGCACAGAACGGAAGGGTTGCCTGATGTAGGCAAGTACCGCTTATAGCGAACACATATTTCCTGTATGAGGCTGTGAATTTATAGGGGACTGCTTATAAGATTGATTCGGTTCAATCTATAAGATTAGCAAATTTAAGGTTTTCTTAGCTTTAAGTTCTTTAGGGGTTTCGAAATATTATTAGTAAGCTCCGTGCTAACTATAAAATTTTATAATTTCGAGCTTTCTTCCAGAATCTGCAAACTCTTCCTGCAACATAAGAAGCTATTATTTTATTGTCACGAAGTTCTGGTCTTCAGAACACATCCTGCATATTTCTCGCACTTAATTGCTCAAACTTCTTGTTTCAAACACGAAAGCCAATGAGCAAGCGGCATTTCGTCCAAGAAGATACGATGCTTCGCTATGAAACCATGAGACTCTGAACACCTTGACTACTGCAGTGAGGGTGAAAGTATTCTCAGTTATGGAATAACCCGCTTCCTCGGAAAAGGATTAGTAAACCAGCATGGAAAAAGGAGAGAGAGATGGCTTGCACATTCTTGGCAGATTTTAGATATTAATGCGTCGTTTTCTTTTTCAGCGATCGCGAAGTTACTGCACAGCACAAGTTTTACTTCCGTACAAAGAACACAAACAACACAACAGTAGTTCACGTTTCGGCAGTGCGGCCTTATTCGGAGCCTAGAGGAGTACGTTGATATGAACTTATTACGCCAAACCCTTCAATAACTCATACAGAAAGATGAAGTTCTATATGCCAATCACGTGGTCAACAATTTCTCGAAAAATCCACCATTTTTCTTCCAGGTGCCTTCCACTGGGGAAGGACAGCTGATTAGAGTAGCATATGGTAGTGCAGTCACCAGCAATTTGCGACTCTAAACAGCCGTACTTCCTGTATTTAAGGTACGAAAAAACGGTCATGGAGTTTGCTACTCATTATGCTATTCATGCTAGAGGTGGATTGAAGTGTACGAAGTGCTCATGCTTATCCAGTCAATTTTATCTCCGTTGAATCTCATTAACGCACAGAGCTTTTCTTTTCACTCATTTTCTGCTCTTTTATCTCTGTACAAACACAGTTTGGAATTCCTCTACAAAATCTAAAGGGCAGCACACCAAGACTAAAGTATTTCAATTATCTTTAAAATAAGTTGTTTTACTGAAATGTATACTGGTAAGTTTTCAATAACAA
This sequence comes from Angiostrongylus costaricensis, assembly GCA_900624975.1. Taxonomy (NCBI): domain Eukaryota; kingdom Metazoa; phylum Nematoda; class Chromadorea; order Rhabditida; family Metastrongylidae; genus Angiostrongylus; species Angiostrongylus costaricensis. Next base: position 5,685 of record UYYA01001028.1, on the reverse strand, counting down.
GTTTGCACTTTCCAGCATAGTAGAGACCTAGAGAACGAGCGAGGCGTTGGTTGGCAGCGAGCACAACCCGTACTTCTGTTTTAGGCAGATGATCCAACGACGAACGTCTTTATCAGTAAGTATGCATGGATCTAAAACATATTTAGTACTAACGCCTCTTTATATGGCCAATACCATTACAATAAAAAGGTATTAAAGTTCTACTTTTATTACCCATGTAAAGTGGGTTGAAACCTGCATCGATGTTTTCCATTTTAAACGAGGAATGATATAACCAGAAATAGTACTCGAGCTCGCGAATTACTAATAGGAAAACACAACTAATTAGTTATTCGATTAGATATTCTGCTCCAAAAGCCGAAAAAGAAGCCTAATGGTGTAAAAACATGTTTTAGAACATGACTTTTATCGAAATTCTCTATATTATGCAACTGATGCTCCATATAACTTTCTTTTATCGAATTGAGTCAAGCCAATAGTTAGCAGGATAAGATGTGTCTCATTCGAATAGAATTTGGTTCTGTGTCGTTGAATGTCATTCGGAATTTGCCATAGTCCGACAAATGTGTAAAAACTGAAATCTCACTAGGATTCCTCGCTCTCCCTCCAAGGAAAATCTTGGGAAAAAGTAGGTATTTATCGCTTGTTGTTGAACAAACGATGGTAGTCATTGTACGCAGTAGAGCAAAAAACCCTTTATACTCTAAGAACTCTGTATATGAAGCCCACCCGCTTTCTGCTGTTGACCGCGCGTTGCTTCTAAGTTCTATTTTTCCCAAGTTTTCGTCATATGATTTATTGAAGAACAGCATAGTTGCTTTCTCTCCAGTCTTGCAAACATTCAAACATTCAGATAACATTCTCTCTTTATCATGAACCTTTTCTTGCCATGCTCCGGATCCTTCCTAAAAGCGTGAAATTGAGTCTTTTACGAGACCTTAGAAACTTGAACTAGGTTCATTCATAGTGTCTTGGACTAGAAAATTTTCGTTTGACTCTCTAATTTAGGAAAGTAGAAATGTTGATCTTGGAAGCCATTACGCAACTCTTGGTTTTCAAGTAGGATTAAGTGGTGTACCAAGAGGATTCTCCGACATACTTCACATAGGTGTGGGGCTGACCCGTATGAAATCGTAACAACCGACACCACTAGACGAACTCTCTAATAAAGTGTTAACCCTTTTATTTACTGCCATTTTCTTTTTAATGGCAGGTTATGTTACGAAATATAACTCGTATATAATGCTGAGTTATTTGCAAAACTCTGGACCGCAGGTGTATGCGGTGTGGAACGAACGCGCTATTGTCCTTTCCAGGGAGTAGCGCATTTCACCACCACACCATCCGGGTCCTTCGTTTTGCCTGTCTCTCAGCTAGTTTTATCTTATATACGAGTTATATCTCTAATAAAAGCTAGGGCGGAAATTTTTGCGAGTTCTTTGGTAGAGCCATTGTCACGAGTGCATTATTGAGAAAAACCTTGTACTTCTTGTAATAATGTGAAAAACAACAGCAGCATCAAAATTTATGTTATTAGGTGGATAACACTTGTTAGCAAGCTGTCAATAAAATTTCGCTCGAATTTACTTGTTAAAGCTCCGAATTGCTGAGTCAACATTGCAATTTCTCATTGGAATTCATTAGAGGGCTCATTTTTATCAACAGCCGGTGGAACGAAAGCTGCCTTTAATGGACAAATCGAGTAACCGTAAGGGAAAAAACTTTGGCTAAAACGAGTGAAAACGATGATACCGTCTTCATTACTTGTGTAGCTGACTATGTAAACGTAGATAAAGGAACGCTCCTTTCGTTACGCCTGATTGAAGGATTCGTTGAAGGTTTTCGCACTGGAAACAATGCGAGAATCTACGATCATCATTAGTTAAACTACCAAGTACGACACGTTGACTATGTAGTGGAAGGTTCCTAAAGACCTAACTTCACGATTTTTCCATAGAAATGCACTCTCTCATCGCCACGGATAACCTCAACACATTCATCGTAATCTGGCTACTTATGGAAGTCTGCCTCTTATGAGATGATGTCGCAAATAGGGACACTGCTTCAAAAATGACATGTGGTGAAAATACCACTTTAATCAACAGTTTAGATGAGCCTTCAATTCTATATGCGGTATGAATTGAAGCCTAAATGCCATCTGCTTCACGCCTGCCATCGACATTATAGAATTGTTTTGGAATGCTTCCAGAAATACGTATAAAGGCAGACTATCCGTCTACTTCTCAGCATCACGAAAGGCTCATGTGCCAAGCAGTGCTCTGATGAAAATTGCTTGCAGAAGAGATTTTTTCTGTGCACCTCCTTTTATGAATCATAGCAGTGTTCGTGAAGCACTATTGCCAATTTCCTAAAGCAATTCAAATTTATTCCATTGCCACCTAGTCAATATCGCCATCTCTCCAGATTGAACTCGTTCATTGCACACTCAGCTATCAATCACATTTCATCAACATGGCCAAACGTCTGTACCGATGAGAAAACGCACTTCCTGAAAATAATCAGTGCATGTCAAAACAAACGTTTATGTCACTATGGACCACTCAAAATGGGCTCTTATCGTGTTCTAGTAGGAATATTGTTCTAGATAAAGAGGAAGAGCCTTCTGGAATTTTCTAGTGAAGACAATGTTTCGACAAAAGTACACTTTTGCAACACAGTGTATCAATTTGTGGCTTGATCTTCCCAATACATCTATTAGCTCGATTCATAATTGTCTAACGAACAATCGCACGATCAGCTTTAAACTTTTTTGCTAGCATTTGGTTAGGAAAATCGCCTCTTGAGAGGTATTCGATGAACTGTTTCGCATATACCTTCCTTATATAAAAGAAATGAAAAGGTAGTAAACATTAAGTGAAAATTTGAGCATAGTGACTTCGACGGCAGGTTCTGCTTAACTGGGTTCAATGTCGATTCGTGTTACTTAGATCATTTCCGGTGACGAGTAATTGCTGATGGCGCTGTTGGGGTAAAAAAACTAGTTGAGAGAAAGGCAAGGAAAGCCTCAGTAGTGTATTGAGCTTCAGGAAAAGCTAACCGCTGGTTCGAATCCGGTCCGAAGTCCGAGTTTTGCAGATATCTTGTCTATATTTTGTCGTGGAATTAGTAAGAACTCAGTTTTCTCCGCATTGGTTATCTTGAACACACTTTTTTATAGTTCCCAGGATCGACTTTCTCTTAACCTCGGCATTGGAATATGAATGTGTCGTTTTCTTGTTCAGCAATCGCGAGGTTTTTAAACAGCCACCTCTGTGTGCACTACCAGGGAACTAAAGGAAGAATCGCGCGACTTGGCTCGGCAAATAGCCATCTCCAATGGCTACGAAATAGTAACCCCACGAGATAAGTTTACAAGGAGAACGACGTGCCCACGCGAAACACTTGGCCAAAACAAAATCCCGTTTATGTTGCCTTTTATAAGCGATGGAGTAAGCGCAGCTATAAAACGATGCTTAAGAAGGGCAGGTCTAGAGGAATCGGTAGCGATAGTTGAAACACCACCGACTACTCTACGTCGCCAATTAGTTCGCAACCGCCTGTATGACCGTCTGTGTGAAACAACAAATTGCGTAATCTGCCCTTACGGCAGGCACGGTGATTGCATGAGTTCAGGTACGATATACCTGATCTCTTGTAATAATTTCGGAGATGAATATATTGAGGAAACGGGCAGACCTTTGTGTATCCGTATAAAAGAACACCTAGATGGCAAACGAAAACTAAGACGAATCACCCCACTAGGCACGCATAGGATACAAAAGCATAGCGGAGACGATTTTGAAGTAAAAGTCAATATCCTTGCACAGGACTCTAAAACACCAGCGCGAAAACTCCTTGAGGCTTTTTGGATCAATGCCAAAAACCCTACAATGAATAGCAGGGACGAATGCCCGGAGGTTATACGCGACCTGATCCCGTACGTTCGCATCGATTTTTGATGTGGGATGGTGCAGTCGTCAACCACATGCGACTATAATCAGCTGTTCTAAACTCCCTCATTGGAAGTCACGAAAAAGCGGTGGGTTTTTCGAGAAGTTGTTGATCGTGTAATTACCAAAGAGTCTTTCGTCTTTGTGTAAGTGTCATTGAAGCGTTTGGCCTAATAGATTGTATGTCAGTATACCCTTCCAGGCTCTGAAGAAGGCGATACTGCCGAAACGTCAGCTAGCGTTGTATTGTATTGTGCTTTCTTTATGGAAGTAAATGTATGCTGTTTAAAAACCTCGCGATTGCTGAACAAGAAAACGGCACACACTTTTTTATACTTGGCAGAACTAAATGCACAAAAAGAATAACGATGAGTGGATTAGCAGGAAGTAACAATGTAACAGGATAACGACAGCCACTTACTTTTAACGTACTGACAGGCTGTCCAACAGTGAAATTTCATTATCATCAACGTCATCGTCGGTTGCAGATGTAAGGCTGCCAAAACCCTCTGCGTTGTTAAGCTCGTCGATGGCGAAGTTAACTGAAGCTGGAAATTCAAGAACTGAGTCTTTCCGTCTACATTACCTTTACATGAGTACAAATTATTTATCGATGTGGAAGTATTCGATCCGTAACTTCACTCAGTCGGTCGGTTGGTTAGTCGACTAGTCGCAAGAGTTCCTGTCGTCCAATTCTAGTCACAAAGCAGCAATTTTGAAGGCCTGGGAACACCTTAATGCTCTATCTTGGAGTTTGGGAAAGGTTATATTCCCTCAGCATTAACAAACAAGGAAGAAAACATATTCTCAGGTCATACAAAAACGTACACACGAACGCAATCACTTGCATGATGAAGCTTGCAAGGCGACGAAGCGAGTGGGGGAATTACTGAGGCCAGTTGGGAAGACTGGGCATAGCTGCATTGATAAAGGATGATAAAGCGTTCGTCGACCAATCAACGAAGTGGACTTCACACAACCATCTTCGTTAAGCAACGTGAGATGTGAATGAATGCGTTTCTAGATAACACAATGCATTTGGCTAACCTAGCGATAAATCAAAGCTGTGATTTCATCATTACAGCCAAGTTCGGTAATAGTTTGTCGATCCCGAAAAGATCGAAGGTTTCTTGAACCCGAAGCGCAGGCTCTTCATGACAATGTTGACATCGGTTTGTGATGGCAGGGCTACGTGGAGACAAACATGAGATATCTTTACCATTTTATTTACTGTTATTTTATTTAACGGCGGGGTATTTTGCGAAATATCACCTGTCACCTGTTTCTTGTTTCACCTGTAGTCCTGTTGATCGTCGAGTGACTCGAGCGGGCACCAGTAAATATTCCATTTTTCCTTGTCGCGTGCAAGAGCAGCCCAGTGCGTTCTGCTCGCTCTAGGGCCACGTCGAGCATCATATCTTTCTTCAAGGCTCTTTGTGAAAAACTCTGACCATCGGGTCGGTGGTCTTCATGCAGTACGTTTGACATCCCGACGAATCGAGTTAATAACTACTCTTGTCCATCGGTTGTCATTCATACGCATTACGTGTCCAGCCCACCTTATTTCTTTTAATACTTTGCATTTTATAAATTTTAGCAGTTCACGAGCCGCTATTTAATACCTTAAAAGTGAAGCTTTTCAATAAAGCACCATACATTTGCTAGGTTGCACGGAAAAGTCGACGGATAAGAAGAATCCGATCGATTCTGGCAACTTGAACGAGTCGAATTTCAA
>UYYA01001027.1:0-24345 GCA_900624975.1 Angiostrongylus costaricensis | reverse complement strand
TACGGCTAAAAATGTGTGCACAGGAGAAGAGGAAAGGAAGGAATCGCGAAACCTGGCACGAAAAATTGCCATTTCCAATGACTGCGAAGTAGAAGCCACTCGGGTTAGAGGAAAACACTGGGTAGTTTCCCAAAATAATATTTTGGACGCAAGTAGGATTTCCTTTAAGCTGCCCTTCATATCCGATGAAGTAAGCCACGCCATTAAAAAGTGCTTAAGAAAAAGTGGTCTTGAAAATTATGTAACGATTGTTGACATCCCACCCAATACCCTACGCCGCCAGTTAGTTCGAAACCGTCTCTATGATCGTTTGTGCAGCTCAGAAAACTGTATGATCTGTCCTAACGGGAGAGACGGGGATTGCATGAGTTTAGGTATAATATACTTGATCTCATGTAATGCATGCGGCGAGGAATATGTCGGGGAAGCGGGTAGGCCACTTTGTGTCCGCATAAAAGAACATCTAGATGGAAAAGCTAAAATCCGTTTAAACACCCCACTAGGTACGCATAGGGCACAAAAGCACAACGGCGATGATTTTGGAGTGAATGTGCGGATCCGAGCGCAGGAATCGAAAGCATCAAAGCGCAAAACTCTTGAGGCATTTTGGATAAATTTCAAAAATCCAAAGATGAACCGGAAGGACGAATGCCTCACTATCACGCGTGACCTGGCGCCCTATTTGGAAATGATAGTTTGACCCCGGGGTGTGTCTTGCTCGCGTGAACTACGTGTGGGCCAGTCCCGCACGTAACATCACGGTGAGTGGCCTTTCTGTTCAATATGGCGTCTATTTGAAAGTTTGATCTTCATTAATACTTTAACCTTTCTTTTCCACCGAATAATAAAAATATTCTAAAACAAAATACGTCCAGGCTCTGAGGAAGGCGAAGTCGCCGAAATGTCAGCCATCGATCAATAACTCAAAAACAGCGACAACGACAACGAAGAGCTGTACCGACCTCGCGTCAGCTTAAGAAGATCAGTTTATAAGATCACAAAAATAAATATATCAACTATCTATGCCGAGGTTTATAGAAAGTAGGTTTTTCGAGTTATTAAAAGCTAAAATAGTCGATTATTCGTGTTTTGCTCACGAACGTCAAGAAACAGAGTGAGTTAGGAAAAAAGTGGGTAGGACGCGGCGAAACTGCGTTTTAAACTCGCAGCTAACGTTTGTTCAGCTCTGGAACGACATAGTGAAACGACATTCTAGAACGATGCCTAGAAAGAGAAACAGATGGCTAAAATTAGAAGAGTTAAGTAAAGCTTGTAGTTTTACGTAAACCAGGCAGAATATGCGAAAAATACAGTACTCTAACATTTGTAGTTCATGAAGTTGTCCCTTAAGTATGTAGCACTTCACCACCACACCATCCGGATCCTTCGTCTTGTCTGTCTCTCAGCTAGTTCTATCGATCTTTTTGCCATCAGCAATCACCCGTCAACGGGATTGATCTGGGGATCCCAAATCGGCATTGAACCCAGTTAAGCTGAGGCTTAATTATAATCACAATCTCAACCCTTTTATTTATTTTTTTTCCTAATGGCAGGGTATGTTGCGAAATGTAACTCGTATGAAATTCTGAGATATTTGCAAAACTCCGGACCGCAGGTGTATACAGTGGGGAACGAACACACGCTGTTGTCCTTACCGGGGAGCAGCGCACTTCACCACCACACCATCCGGATGGTGCGCTGCTCCCAGTAGGGATACCATTATAAGTCGACAGTCAATCAACAATCGTCCAGTATAAAAAAGTGATCGTCGAGGAGGGGTTAGTTCATTCGAGCGGTGTTCCAGTGACGAAGATTCGACTCGATACGACTAGGTGCCACAATGAGAGGACGAACGACTGCGGGCCATCGACTCGGATCATGCATCGGCTCTAAGGAATACATCGCGCTTAGGCTCAACAATCCAAAGATATTTATTGGTCAATCACGCCGTAGTTAAGTAAAAGTAAGTTTAGAAAAACTACTATGAGTTTTGAAGCATCGTAAGACAGCCATAAGCAAAAATCAGAAACACTAACAGCTGGATCGATCAAGCAAACTGCTAAATACAAAACATTCCGAGGTCAAATTACACTGCACTGATCGAAGGTGTTCGCCCTCCAACTTCACTTGCTGTACACAAGATCACATTTCAGTTACACCTTTAAATATCATGGCAGACAAAGTTTGTATTCACCACTTTTATTGCTAGGTGTTTTTTTTGATTTGTTCCATCCATCCTCTATATCATCTTCGATATTCTGATACATAAAATGTTAACAACGAGGAAATCTTACGTGCACTAGTCGATCACGACAGACAGTGATCCCATTCATGCTACATAGACTGATTGATTTCCTCTTGGAACTAGTACTTGCCCTGGTCTCTAAATAAGCGTACCATAGGCGCACATAGAAACTAAATACACCACAAGGAATAGTCATTGTCAATAGGATGATTGATATTCAGTGAACTGAAACCGTTAGTTCCTCAATTTTGAGCGGTAGACTCTCCACAACGACTAAGCCTTTGTGACACTGAAGAGTTCCCAAAATGCTAACGCCTGTAGCACGTCGAAACGACGACATTGTCGTTATTAATCACCATCTTCCTTTGGCTGCTCTCTCATTCTGTTCTAACAGCGACATTTTCGTATTAGCGAACTATCATCTATAATCTCTTAATATTTATTAAAAGTGAACTAAGCCTGTGAAGTTTTAGTCGATTAGAACAAAGCAGCAACTGTAGCCAGTCGTTTAGTGGTGACATAATCGACACCATGAATTCAGTGGAAAGCTTTCGAGATAGAACAATGTTCCAACTAGGCTTCGAAGAGGGGAAGATTTTGATATCCTCTGGAAGATAAAATCTCTTGTTTACATAAAATGTGTAGTTATGAATAAGTCTTAGAAGGAAAACTTAAAAATTTGTTATTCCGAGACGTCGGAATAGGAATAAATCTGGTGAACATCACCACCGCAGTGATTTTTCACTTTTGAAACGAGACCTCATCGAGCTGCGTGCAAATTTTATAAAGTGTTAAAGTGTTCTTAGAACCTGTATTGCTCCAAAACAGGCAAAAGTGCTATTTTTAGATGAACGTTCCCAATAACATTCGGAGAATATTCGCGAATTTAGTCCGAACATCCCATTGGAGGATAGCAGTAATATTACGAAAATCTGAGGTTGAGATGAGATTAAACAAAATCATCAAGTTTATTGTATCATAAAAATATCAATACGCAGATTAAATAAGGAGGAAAAAAAACACTAAGTAAAAAAGAAACCGGAACATATGAATACACGAAGGCGAGAACGTAGACTGACTGATAGCTACATGGCAGTGGGCGGGGCTTGTAGACTTCGAGATCTTCTTGCTCTGAGACTTTTACTAACAATGGTCAGGTCTTAATGAATTGATGTGGAGGAATAAAGCTCTCGGCGTTAATCAATCCCTTAGGTATGCGTCATGCATTTGACTTCGTTGAGGATCATTAGAGGTGACCGAATGCAAATCTGCCCCACACATTGATCACACTGACTCGCGGTGGGCTGCCAATATATCGAGTCAGTGCTGTTATCCTCCTAAACAAGTCTAGTACCAATTTGCCGACTCCGGAGGGTAGCGTGGCTTGGTGAGTCTAGGATCGATCCTATGGGGACTGCAGGGCACCTCCGACCTGTGCGCTACACGCGCCCTTGAATTAATACAAAGCCTATAAATGTTGCAGCCATAAAAAGCAAGACGTCAATGATAAGCGCTTGGTGCTGATAAACCCCTTAGGAATTCGCCATTTTTCGACTCCATTATGCATCGTAGAGATGATTGAATGCTTATTTGCTCTAGACAGTGACCAATTTCGGCTACAGACCAATCATATCAAGTTAATGTTTTGTCTCCCAGATTAGTCTGACATTAATTTGGCCACCCCAGAGAGACGAAAGGCTTGGTGAGCTCTGAACGCAAAATCGAACTAATGACCACGTTCTTGAGCAATATGGCACTGTTTCGATGATACTTTCTTCTAAAATAATTCCAAAGGCAAACTTTACAAACTTCACTCGCGTCTGGTTATTGAAGAAAAACATCGAATTACCAATCAATGCCGAAGTTAAAAGAAAATCGGCTGTATTGCGATATTAAAGTGGTACTCAAAGCATTTTATCTTTCTCATTGGATTGGAGCTCATCAGTGAGACATCGAATAGTTTTACTTTTTGAGTATTTGAAAAACAAACATCCTTTTAGATTTGCACGAGATTTGCATAAAATTACAGCCATAAAAAATAAATGAGATGAGAAGAAAGAAAGCAGAGCATGATGAAATTGATGAAGGTTGGATTTTGATCGGCAATATCCTCTATGCCATTCCATTCAAAACTTCATGGTTGGTGGTTAGGTTGACCAGGAATTGATTTGACTTGTTATTGGTCTCATTCGTCCGAACTCTTCAGAATAAAGTAGACAAGCATAAAAAATGAAAATCACAATAAAACTTTCCGTAACAACATACTTTCTTATACCACACAGCTTCCATGACCGTCGGTTTTCATAATTTTTTATTTCTTCTGACAGTGGTTGTGTGGAGCTAGGATGTCGAACTGCAGCAAACAATGAGACGACACCATGATATATGGGCTCGTGCGGCACAGTGGCTGGAGGCGATCTGCAACACACATGTGGAATCGCACCTATGGCCCGCCAAGCCTTCCATCCCTCCTGAGTCGGCAAATTGTTACCAGACTTGTTTAGAAGGATAGCAGCGCTGGTTTGATACGTCGGTAGGCCACCGCGAGTCATTGTAGAGGCCAGATATGCATTCAGTCACCTTTGATGATGCTTGATGAAGTCGAATGCAAGGTGCATCCCTCAAGGATTGATCAACGCCGAGAGCTTTATCCTTTTATTTTTACGACATCAAAGTGACAGTGATGAAGTTCACCATATTAGTAGACTCACCTAAAGAATGTTCGCTCAACTACCTAATACGCAACACTACTACAAGGTGACCATGAGCACAGTAATTCTAGACAAACTCATGTTATGCTTTATATTCTAGGGTTCGATCACTACCGATGAGACGTAAAGGACGAAAAATGCAACTAGTAAAAAAACAAGTGATCATACAAAGTAAGATCAGACTAATTTCGGAGAACCAACTTCAAGGACATAATCGCTCTTGTTTCAGCGAAAAATAAAGCCACACCCCGTTCGTCACTTACCTAGTCCATTATTTTTCTATCACGTCTTTTTCTCAACACAACAGCACTGGATAGAGTCGCGTTAGAAAAAAAAACCTAAAACCAGACCACACATCGCTAATTTCCAAGACAGAGGGCTCTGAATCCAACCATAGCGCAGATCGCGCTTAAATCGACGACAGGACAGCAATTGAAGCATTGATGCTTTAGATTTCTTTCTTGGTATATCAAGAGAAAGCGATTCTTTTAATATTGTTCCACTATAGAAAACGTTCGTTGAAATTGTTTTCTATGGTATGGTTCATGCCCAAATCCACTGTCATTGATGCTAGTTATTTAGTCCTTCACAGTTGAATATGATTGGATGACTTATTAAAATAGATTTAGAAAAAGCTACTGTCTGCATGAAAGGATTTCCATTAGATTTAGGAAGTACTGATTTTTTCATTTAAAGATATAAAAAGGTGAATAAGAAAACAAATTGTCGTAAAAGTTTGAAGATATTTCATCGAGACATCTTCAAGAAAGCAATGTTCCGGTTTTGTACTACTCAGAGAAACTCCTAAAACAAACATTGTGCCATTAAGTCTCTTCGGAGCTTTAAAGGTAACTATCAAAAAACAAAACTTGCTAAGAACATGGCATTATGCCCACCTCGCCGAGGAAACCATGACCGTATAAGTGTAGGACTCTGGAAGTCCTGCCTTCATAGGGGCACGACAACGAAAGTTACATTCAAAATCAGCGCTCAACCTGCAGGGTTTTCTACATAGACCATATATAAGAATTCAACGTTATGTGCAAGCCTAGGTGAACAGGTTATCAATAGTCTTATGGAGGTCGTACAGCGAATACCGGGCATTCCATCTATGGCACTGTTTGCCAAGCAGTACAGTGTATCATTCAATAACAGAGCCAGCAGAGGAGAGGTATTTTCTTAAAATTGGTCGTTAAAAGATTGGAACTATTACCGAGCAACTCTATGCTTGCTTAAAACGTTATTTTATCGAAAAGTCTCGTCTATATTACAGCTTCCTACACAATCCCCATTGCTGTGATGAAAAAGAAGTTCGGAAATCATTTTGTTCGTTTTGAAGAAAAAACAGATATTCGCCGCAAAATTCAATTTACAAATATTTATTTTTGACATATTCAGATTATGCACTTAACTCCATGCATGCGTGCTCTGCCTTTCTAGGTACACCCTTAAGTATGCATTGCAATCATTGAAAATCGCCATGAATACGTTATTTTTCATAAATATCTCACGAAGGAACAAGCAGTTTATAAAAAATGTGTATGACATTAGAGATAAAAAAATACTGTACTATACGACATTTTAATTCACTTCAATGTGATTGGTTTCCTTCCAATTACCTTACTTTTAAAAGGGTGCGTGTGGCGCAGTGGTTGGAGGCGCCACTGCATTACAAACGTGGAATCGATCCCCGTATCGAAGGCTCACCACCCTTCCGTACCTTCAGAGTCGGCAAATTGGTACTAGACTTGTCTGGGAGGATAGCAGTATTGGGTTGATACATCGGTAGGCTACCGCAAGTCATTGGAAAGGCCAGATATGCATTCGATCACCTCTAAACGAAGCTTAATGAAGTCGAATGCATGGCCCATCACTGAGGGATTAATTAACGCCTAGAGCTTTGTCCTTTATCCTTTTGCTATCCTACCTTTTGATCCATTATTGGCTTTCGATCGTTCACAAAGCACCTTGAAAATGTGCTGGCGTTTTTTTAAATTAACTCCATAATAATAAAAAATGCAATACTAAATGTTCATCACCAGCTGACAATTAGTTAGGAGAAGAGAAGTAAAAAAAAATCGGAACGAAATTTTACCAGTTGGTATTGTATGGCGATTCGTGTTCAATAATCTTGTTCTAATAATAATTTTTTTCAGTTTTTGTGATATTGCCATAATTTTGAAGATCCACATGGGACACTAACCGCATGACAACGAACGATATTGGAACGGATGGGTTTGTTTGGCCCAGATTCGAACTTGTGACCTTTATGTTGAGCAAACAACCAAAGCTGCCATTACAACGTGTACTGCTACAATTAGACCGAGTTGTTGTGAGAGAAGGGAATGTTTATGGGTTTCTAAAGGCAAACACTATGCCTCTAAAAATTTATTATGATTCGGTCTTCAATTGTCTACAAACTTTCATGACAACCTTCACACACTGACGATGACGTCGTCGCACTTGGGAGAATCTATCACATCTATCAAACCTAGACACTTAGTTGACCTGATTACAAGTTTCAGGTTGCAAAAATTTCGTCCCGTTGTCTTGCAATCGCGATTTCGGAATTTGGTGGGCTTCGTTTATTGGATTAAACTTGAAGTTATTGTTATCTCTTCCTCATTAATATAATGAATTTTGTCCGAGCGTCATTTCATCTGAAATCCAGAAGTAGCCTCGTAGAGTGTTCTTAGATCCTTATCACATGCGGCCATAGACCTTTATGAATTAGAGAAAGATCTGCTGTCATTAAACTCGAGTTCTTTGCCATTGGATGGTTACGTAGTAATACGAAATGCACGTGTTTGAGCAATATATGATCCATATGGTCCAGAAGATGTTTATTAATAGGTTTTCAACTTTTTTCCTTGTAGAAACTATTTTCATAGAAAATATACGTTTACAAAAATACATTGAAAATATGCGTGATGAGATAAGTCAACAATCTGCAGGGCAGCGCACACCTGAATCTTGAATGGATGGTTGTTACTAGACCAACTTGTACCATAGAAATGCCGGAGTCCATACGACATGTGATGTCATGTTATCCCAGTGCAAACTTTTAATTATCCTCATAGCAGTTCACAAAGAATGAACCTAAAAATCGAAAACGAGCCAAGAAGGGATGGAACAGCCAACAAGAAATGAAAAGCAAGGGTCTCAGCTGGTGTAATGGCTAACACGCGAGCCCCTGGAAAGGGTAATTGCGGGTTTGAAGCCCACCTGAGATTTGGAGTTTCGATCACATCTCGGTATCCTTTTAGCTGTATTTCGCTTAGTCTCTACCATAAAATAGGATAATTGGCAGCGAAAAAAGTTAGATATTGTGAATCCAACAAGTGCTTGATATAGGAAGTCTGAAGATGATCTTCATACTGGAAAACTACTGAAGTGAGTAGAAAGCAGATAGACGGACATTCACACGTTTACATCAGGAAATATATCTAAGAAAAAGTCATCATACCCTTGTAGGAAATGTTGTTGCAAAGTGGTAAAGCTCCTCACAATACTGATGATTGTCCATTCTGACCACTTGGAGCAGCTTTCTGATGGGCTTCTTACCAAAAGGAAAAGAGAAATTTTGCAAAAGAAAGGATATTTGCCAAACAAACAATGGGTCATAGTCTTTTTTAAAATGCATTCATATCCAGGTGTATTAATCACCGCTCAGTAAGTTGTTTAGTACAGCTGCTAGAAAATGCAGGAGAACTGGATGGTAGGTCTGAGACCAGTGAATCAAGGCGGAAAGCGGTGGTAAACAAGGGATGATTGTTCCATGAACAAATGTAAGAACGTTGATGGAGGTTCTAGATAAGAACTGCACCGCCATTACAATGTAAAACATATTATGACTAATTCTGTACATGGGAACCAGTACTGAGAAGAATCGAGAGCATGTAGAGGAGCGAGAAAGAGATGACGAAAAAACGAAAAGGTGAAGAAAGTTTTGAGGAAAGAAAAATAGAAACAGTACCAAGATCAGAGACGAATCAAAAAACTTAACGATGTTTGGTATCGTGCAAGACTAAAAAGGTATACTTCTTATTCCAAAATGCACCAGTCACACTTTCACAATAATGAACATGAGAGTACTCAGCTACTCTAGCAATTAGTATTAATAACACAGTTCTTAATTTTTTCAACTGAACGTACAGCGCAGTGGTTGGAGGTCTCGTGCAATGCACATGATTCTTGGTTCGATCTTCTACTGCAAGGAAACCAACTCTCCCACGTCTCCGGGTTTGGAAAACTGGACAAATGGATAGATAAGTCATGCAATTATATAGTTCACCTCCTCTAGACGAATAGAAAGAAAACGAGAGCGAATAAACGAACACATGTCGACCTTCAGGTGCACGTGGATTTAGTGGTGGTTATATTTTTTCCTTCGTGTATATTTAGGGAATGAAGCCTACAGCTGTACAGCTCTGAAGCTAAGTATGAACGAATGGAAATTTTGTGGCATCCGCTACTTCAGCGGTAGTTAACAGGATTTCAGATGATGCAGGTGATTCTAAGTGCTCAACAGCATTCTTCGAACTCATTTTGAAACCAACCTAACTAATATGAAATGAATCTTACAGAATGAAGGACAAAAAAAACACGGGAAAGAGAAGAAATGGATCGACGACCGATCAATGATCTCACTAATTCGAGGTAGTTAGAGGCAGTGAAGGAGTGCACGGCCGATGATAAGGAAAAACTACGCGGACGAACCGCTCATCGACTGAGAAAAGGAGAAAGTCATTTCCAGAACTGTGTCATCGACTGACGAACCAGATCACTCAAACACTACGTAGGCTGAATGCATTTGAATATTTAGTAACGTTCACATTTTTATCGCTAGGGTGCTCAACGCTGAATAATGTGCGGAATGTGAAAGAGTATGTATAAGCAGCCTGGGGTTCTGCCACTTTTATACTGTTAGTGATCTAAAAAAAATGTATTACAATGGTATTCAAAAAAGCCAGAGAAAGACGAACACTTTCGCTATTTTCACTTGTATCGCCTGCAATTCTATTAATCATCAAGTGGTTCAAGAGAACGCCTCTGACCTCCATTCTTTTTCGTTACGCGCAAGAGTGGGAAAATGGGACTCGCTGCTCTCTCGGGACACTGGTTAACCTCATCTATGAAAGAATAAATAACATTAGAAAGCAATAATAAAAGTAGTGGTAAGAATATTAACTAGTTCAGCAATGAAAGAATATATGGAGAAAGAGTACATTGCCTTACTGGCTCTGCAAGGGTGTTGTGGGCACATGCTGGTGACTTGCCCTGGTCACCTGAAATAAATCTGGAGCTTCTTTGTCAGAGGGTACAGCGAAGCACCTCCTAATCCTTTCCCAATGAGTTAACCGTAGATTTTCGATTGGAAAAAGAACGCAATAGGCTTACTCGGTTGCATTGTCACGTACGTATTCATGAATGTTATGGAAACAAATCCTGATTCTCACCGTTCAGGTTTCAATTTTCCACCGGATATGTAGAAAGCATGGACTGCCTGGCATGATATTCTGCAATTGAAGACAATCTATGAGTATTGTAAATGCTGAATTAGCTCGAAAAGGTACGAATGAGTTTTAAGGAGCACATAAATTTCTTGCAGCACATGAACGAGGCAGTTTAGCTAATGACAGCACAATTCAAAGGTGGTTCTTGAAATGATGACAGCCATAGTTTAATTTTCAAAGATGAGTGAGCCATGCTGTATAAGTGTTCCCTCTGCTAAACAGGAGATCAATTGAAAGAAGCTATGGCAGCAAATATTCGCTATACGGTTCTAAAATGTGCGGAGGTACTGAACACTCCGAACGTTCCTGTAAATAATTTCTAGACGTTTGCCCATGCAATCAATCTTTTACGATGATTGGCTGCTGCGTAGCCTGAAAGAGAGGAACATAACTGCTCGAACACTGAGTTCCACTTGAGTGTTGAAGTACAAAAAGAACGATGTTTCCTTGATCCATTTGACTAAATGTCTACAAATTTAGCGCAGAAGTAAACGTGAAACAAGCCCGGTAAAATAAAACCACGATGTTGAGATATGAACCACATTTGGCGCTTTAGTTGGGCCTCGAACCTACAATTGCCCTCCTCGTGGGCTCACGTGTTATCCAGTACGTCAACCATGATCCTCGTCCTTTCTTTCTTTCAGACAATTTTTTTAGTTTTCAGCTAGTTTTTCTTTGATTTTCCCGCCATTTCTTGGTTTTTCGCCTATTTTTTTTGGTTGAGAGAAAAGCAAAACAAGGGCCTGGGTTGACTGGCGGATAGCAACTATGAGATTGGGAAGTGTAGTAGCGGGTTCGAAGTCCAAATGAGGTTCCGAGTTTTGCTCATTTCTCAGTAACCTTGTGATTACGTTCTACATAGAAACTTGCTTTGAAAAAAGAATAGGCAGTAGATAAAAAGATAAGGGGCGGAATTCCAGAAATCACTTTCAAAGGACAACTTCGTTTAAAGAATCAGATGTGTGCCGTTAGGACTAAGTGGGATCAGTGTGTTGCGAAACACTGTCACACGGTCAGACCATCGATTCAGCACTGCTATCAAGTCGTCGAACTGAAAAGAGGTACTGAAGAAAAATGAAAGGAACAAGATATCTTCTGCAGCATTACGTGAAACTACGACGGCGCTAAGCCAACATGTGTGTTTGTGATCACCTCAAAGGATTCTTGAGCGAAGCAAGTGTGTTTCTCCGATCACTCATACTCCGTCGTGCCTCCGGAAATCCATCAATTTTGATTGCTACAAAAACTTTAATGTTTGTAGCTAGATTTCTCTGTGAATGTCGAGTTTTAGTTTTCACGATATTCGAATTTTTCCTGGAAGAGTAATTGTGAAGAAATTGTAGAAGTGACATTTTCAGAGGACAAAATGGTGTGTATTTCCAACAAAACTTTATAGGACCACAACGTTGCTGAGATATTTGTAAAACTCTGGACCGCAGGTGTCTATGGTGGGGAACGAACGCGTTATTGTCCTTTCCGGGGAGTAACGCGTTCACCACCACACCATGCGCGTTCGTTCCCCACCATAGACACCTGCGGTCCAGAGTTTTGCAAATATCTCAGCAACGTTGTGGTTGTATTTCGCTTAGTACCCTGCCGCGAAATTATAGTAGGCAGAAAATAAAAAGGTAAAACGTTAAAACTTTATAGGGTTTTCATAGTAGTTTTTTGAAATTAAATAGTCATGCCTACTTTCACATAGCCCTACCACTGAAGTATGAATGATTTTGACATACATTTTTAGAAAAATTTCTTGGATAGAAAATACACACATATACATAAGCAAGCATGTAGAGGTATACACGTACAAACGCATAAATACTCAGCCATACAGCCGCACACACACACACACACACACACACACACGCACGCACATACACACACACACACACACACACATACACACACACACAGGGTATACTTACATACATACACTCATACATACATGCACCAGAACCTTCGATAGATATGAAGGACTGAACATTAATCGCGACAAATTTAGCTTTCTAATTTAGGGCGCGTGTGGCGCAGTGGTCGGAGGCGCGCTGCAACACACATGTGGAATCGATCCCTGCACCCATGGCCCACTAAGCCTTCTATCTTTCCATGGTTGGCAAATTGGAATCAGACCTGTCTGGGAGGATAGTAGCAATGGCTGGATACATTGGTAGGCGACCGCGAGTCACTGAAAAGGCCGGATATGCATTCAATCACCTCCAACTGTACTTAATGAAGTCGAATGCATGGCGGCTCTCTCAAGGATTGATCAATGCCGAGAGCTTTACCTTTTTTTAATTTGAACAAACTGCAATAACTTGTTTCTGAAAATCTAGCGGTGCTATACGCAGCAGGTTTTTTTGCTTCACATCTGCTCCATTAATAATTAATAATTAACTGGTATCCAGCTTCATAGAACGCTCATCTTTCGTGAAATAGAATAATGTTTGCTACTTCCCGTTTGGATTTCTTACAGCATGATGACCTCTGTTAGCGTTACTTCATTGTCATCTGGTTTCCCACATAGAAAGTAAACTCTTCATCTTTTTAGAAAATCCTTTTCGGAAAACGATTGTCAGCTTTACGTCGTGGTTCTGTGTACATTAC
The DNA here is from genome assembly GCA_900624975.1 of Angiostrongylus costaricensis. Taxonomy (NCBI): domain Eukaryota; kingdom Metazoa; phylum Nematoda; class Chromadorea; order Rhabditida; family Metastrongylidae; genus Angiostrongylus; species Angiostrongylus costaricensis. The sequence continues at coordinate 11,269 of UYYA01001027.1, read as the reverse complement.
AAAGTGACTTTCATTTAACCTTGGTATGAATGATCAATATACCTTGTTTCATTGATAAGTCAACACGGGATTGCTACCACCTATTTATTTGGCTAATGTTTCGACGCGTTCACCTTTCTCAGAGCTGATGATTCGAGTCAATCGTCCACAGTCGTTCATTTTCTCGATGTGGTGTCTTCGTCGTTGCATCGAGTAGGGTCTTCTTTAGTGCAGTAGTGCCCGAATAAGGCAACCTCATCTGGCAGCGCTCTTTTTAAAAGACGGTTGTTGTGGATATGAATATCCGTTGATAAGAAATTGTTTTTCGACAGATAACCCATCTTGCAGTAGTAGGTTTTAGATAAGCCCTTACTTAGCCAAGTAATATCATTCTAACTGAGTTACAATTGACCACGGCATGAATGGTCAATGTACCATATTTCTGATGAAGACGAAGACAACGAAGCATTAAAAAATAAATGAAGGATGAAGCTCTTGGCGTTGATCAATCCCTAAGGGATGCGCCATGCATCCAACTTAATTAAGCATCGTTGGAGATGATTGAATGCATATCTGGCCTTCGCAATGGCGGTGCATCAAGCCAATGGTGATATCCTCCCAGACAAATCTGGCACCAATTTGCCGACCCCGGAGGGATGGAGAGGTCGGTGGCTCTGAGGCGTAGGGATAGATCCCGTGTGTATTGCAAGGCGCCTCCGACCACTGCATCACACGAGTCCTTGGCGAAACGTTGACGGAATAGATATGTGGCAACAACTTCATGTTAGCTTATGAATGAAATAAGATACATTGGCGAGGATACATTTTCTTGCAAAATTTAAGTGTTTAAAAATATGACTAAATCTATAAATCTAAAAGTGACTCAAATTTTTGTGACGTCATGGCATGGTGAAAAAAATAAGGTCTTGATAGCATCGACTAGAGAAGGAAAGTGTTTGGAAAAGGCGAGTCCTCATTCTTATTATAAACTTATGATTCCAGGTTAGTGTTTGCTTTATATCGGGTGTTATTTGTTCTTTAATTCTCTTCGGCAAATATGAAGAAACACTATTAGTTTCTTCTCAGCCTTCTCTCAGGACCAGACACTAGTTTTGTTTTCTAGTAGTGCCTTTAGATATTTAAAAAATTTATTTGAAAAACTTGCTTAGAAAAGAGATGATCGAGGCACTACAGCAACTAGAGAATATCGGTTGAAGTAGGAAATTACGACTACTGCACGCGTGACTGAATTAGGAAGGCTATTTAACAATGAACCACTAGAAAACTTCGAAGCCATCGTATTCCGTACGGCTTCAAATCAAGAAAAGCTTGTGGTGCCAACGCGAGCTTTTTCTTCGCCCCGGAACAAGATAGCCTGTGAAGTCACCAATTTCCTTCTCACCTCAGAGTGGTTTTTTTCGTCATCGTCAACGTTAATAGATTACTGGTAATCCCATCTGTATAAGACAAAAGACTGCCAGAAAATAATTCTCAACCTTGCGCTCTTTATGAGCCATTAGAAGGCTGAACTCTACGTTTACGCCCTCAATAATCATTTCATTTAGGAAATGGATTTTCCACTGAACCTCGATTAGATCCATAGACGTAAATCAACCCCCTATTCCAAGTGATTTTCCAAACGCTTCGATTGCCTTTTTTTAAAAATCTGTCTTCTTTAAACGCTTTAACGAACTGGACACATAAAGAGATCACAGCGAAAAGAGAAGAACGAATTAGTGAAAGGAAAAGGCGAACAAAGGGCAGAAAATGTTTCCAACGGAAAGTGAAAACGGCAAAAAAATAGTTCAAACCACGAAAATTCTTTTTTTCAATTTCGAAGTCTTTGTGGAGTTTAAAACAAAAATATGAAGTTTATTTTTTGTCACACGTAATACCCGGCCATGAAAAATTATAATAGGCAGTAAATAAAAAAGTTAACATTGTGTTCGACATTCGACCACATCCTCAGCTTAACTGGGTTCGTTGCCCATTTGAGCTTCTTAGATCAATCTATTGACAGCTGATTACTGATGGCGCTGATCGATAGAACTAGCTAAGAGATAGACGAAACGAGCGACTTGTATAGTGAGGTGGTGAATGCGTTAGCACCCGGAAAAGGTAATACTGTGTTTGTTCCCCACAGCAGACACCTGAGGACCTGAGTTTTGCAAATATCCCAGCATCACTGTGGTTGTATGGAGTTTGTTATTTCGAAAAAATGTTACTTCTCCGTGGAGGCTCAGTTCTGGTAACAATATGGCAGACGTATGTTGAACGCGAAGAAATAAATACTACAGAAAGCTCTCATAAGGTTGAAGTAATGGATGTTAATGAGACCTGTAGATAAATTTTCTGATAAATACTTGTCGCGCACATTTTTGGCGCATACCATTCTAGATTCTAAAACTCAGTTCTCATTTGAGAAACTGTCGTGCAAAGTTTCTCTGAAGCTAAGGTTACAACGATTTTGAGGCAGAATAAAATCACTGTCTCAAAGCAAGAAAATCGCATCACATGCTCAAGTGTCAGTATAAAGCAGCGGTAGAAACTCGACAAGTTGTCGAAACATTGGTTACAGAAAGGATTCCGATCTCCTAGGAAGCAGACTGCTCGAAATGTTTGCTAACAAATACACGAGTCTTCGTGAAGATGGGCGAGTGCGCCTATCACTAATTGACAATAAACATTTAAAGTCGATTCTCAAAGCTATTGTCCAAACTACTTGAAACGTTGTAGAAACAAAAGATCAATAGAACTAGCTAGGTGACAGGCAAAACGAAGGACCCGGATGGTGTGGTGGTGAAGTGCGCTACTCTCCGGTAAGGACAATAGCACGCGTTCGCTCCCCACAGCAGACACCTGCGGTCCGGAGTTTTGCAAATATCTCAGCATTATATGCGAGTTATATTTCGCAACATACCCTGCCATTAAAAAGAAAACGGCAGTAAAGAAAAGGGTTGTAGAAACACTTAGTATTTCAATTCAAAAGTCTTCACTTATTTAAAACACATTAGGGTAGAGTATAAATTCAAAGGATTTCAGCGAAATCATTGTCATGAAGTCTATTATGCGCTTCTTTTATATGACAGAAAACGACCTACTTTCCGATCATATTGTGAGGATGATGGATATTGGATCCTTCACGGCAATAAGAGTCTGAATAGGATATGACCCTAAACGCTCTCCAAATCCGAAATAGCACCAAAAGATCATGATGATGACCTATTCATTTTCGGCGGATAGGAATCATTGAATAAAACGTTTCAAGTTTTGCCGAAAGAATTAGCAGAAGAAATAGCAGGTAAAAAAATGAAACAGCAGAAAAATGCTATCACGAAATTGATGAAATACCACAGAAGGAAGGCATATTTATTCGGACGTACCCAGTAGAAGAGTACCCAGATTCATTATCCCTGCTCGACTATGCTCAATCACGCGTCGAACAACTATTGCTACCAAAATTCATTGAGTTGTGTAAGGTAACTCACCCGAATCCATCGTGCTCAACGGACCTCTCGTTAAAAAACCATCGCTTCTGGCCGAAGATTTGAAGAAAACTTGCTGAGAACTTTCTTAACAAATAAATCACTGCAGGAATTACCTTTGAATAATCCTTGGCTTCCAGAAATTCAGAATTTTGCCTTGCTGAAGTGAACAAGCTTGTATCTTGGAGAGCAAAATGCGTAGATTCTAATAGAATCTTATTTCCATTAATAAATTTCTGCTCCAGCAGAGTGATAGTACTTTATATGTGCCGCTTAGCCTGCTCATTATTCTTTTATGATTTTGATAAAAATGATCTGTTCCTAAGTAAACTTCAAAGAATATGGAGAGAGTCAACGAGACCGCTGGTTGAAAGTTGAAGAAGTGCGGGTTCAGGAGAGTTTCCCATCTTCAAAAACTCGTCAATACATTTGGAAAAAAGTGGAAACTATTGTAAAACACTTCGTTCTTACTACATGTTTCGATGATGAACAGTGAGGGGATGAATACCGATCATTAACGCCGTTGGATAGCGTGGGAAAGACGGCGCGTCAATCAGCACAAATTTTTCGGAAACCGGACCAACGTCATTCTTACTAGTTGGGCGAAATAATATGGAAAGTAATAACAGGTCTAAATCTTCTGCAATGCGTACTATTAAAAATGTAGAAGAAAAATTACTTAAGGAAAGCTAGGTAATTTGAATTATCAACATTCCCACTCACATTTGGCGAACATTGGTTTGGATCAATGCAACCACCGCCGGAATTTGAGGATTAGACAAAAGCAGTCCAATCTGAGCAATCATATCTTGCAAATCTTCACCACACTATATACAAATAGATTAGACTATTCAATAATTGAGGAAATAAGTCATTTCTCATGTACTTATTTAAGCACTTATTACAAAATTTATGCAATTCATACGGAATAAGGTTGCCGAGATGTAGAGAGCCACGTTTGACAAATGAAGACTTGAACATAGGTCGAAAAAAAGACTAATCGATAGAAAAGTTTGTGCTCCATTTATTGTAACTCGCGTAGTGCAGTGGTTAGAGGTCTGTGGAATACACTTTGCTTCAATGGTTCATTATCGTGGCGCGGGTGGATCAACCCTCTCATCCAACTGAGGTTAGTAAGCTGGTGCCAAGTTTGTCAGGGGCGTTAAAAACACTAGTTCGGTACATCGATAGGCGCCCGTATATCATTGTATAGGCCAAACATGCATTCAATCTCCTCTACGATGCTTAATGGACTCGAATGTATCGAGCGTTCTCCGGGGATTAATCAGTGCCGAAATTCTCTGTTTCTCATCAATTTTCCGAACTAATAAATGACTTGGGAAGGCTCGGCAAATATTATAATCGGGACTGTGTGCAAAATAGTAACGTTTCGGTATATGGCACTTGGAGAAGAAGGATTAATTACCATTAACTAGTTGAAGAATAATTACTTTAAACGGGACCATCAATATGCTGTTTTCCTCTACAATGCGATTGAACAGTTTGTTGGCAGGGCAGAACCAATGATAGATGGTACAGTCGAAAGACGTAGGATCGACCACAACGACTGTGCGAGCACAACGTCAGCCATCAATCCTCTCGAAGATGGTCGCGTTCGGCATAAAGATATCAATCGTACTATCGGTAAACAATGGCTGTTAAGACCTACGAAGCATGATTCATTAAATATTTTTCCATTTCTGGAAAGCAAAACATCAGGAGAGGCTTTTTAGCGTACGTCAGCAACCGTAGAATGCAGCTATGATACAAGTACGATGATGCTGAAATATCTGAAAAACTTGAACCTCAGATAAGATTCGAAAATGTGACAACACCTTTCGGGGTTCACGCATTGTTTTCTGCACCACTGGGCCATCTTTTCTACCTCCTTTTTGCCCAGCTTTTCAACCTAATCCTGCCATCAGCAATCGCTCTTCAACGGGAATGATCCGGAGAGCAAAAATAGGCCTCGAACCTAGACAGACCGAAATTATAGTCGAAGTGACAACGTTTTGCTCTTTATTTGCATCATTATGGCTGCATAAGGAGCGCCTGTAGCGCAGTGGTCAGAGACGCCCTGCAACACACACGCAGAATTGATCCCAGCACCCATGGCTCACGAAGCCTTCCATCTCTCCAGGGTTGGCGAATTGGAACCAGACTCGTCTGGGAAGATAGCAGCACGTGATCGATACATCGGTAGGCCACGGCGCGTCATTGTAAAGTCCAGTTATACATTCAATCACCCCCGGCGATGCCTAATGGAGTCAAATTCACGGCGCATCCCTCATGAATTGACCAACGCCGAGAACTTTATTCATGGCTCTATCTGATCATCAAACGAAACACTTTCGCCTGTATCACCTGTAGTCCCGTTGATCAACGAGTAACTCGAGCGGGCGCCAGTAAATCTTCCGTTTTCCCTTTCGCATGCAAGAGTAGCCCACTGTGTTCTGCTTGCTCTAGGGACTCGTCGACCATCATATCTTTCTTCAAGGATCTTTGTGAAGAACTCTGACCATCGGGTCGGTGGTACTTGCAGTACGTTTGACATCGCGAGGAATCCAGTCACTAACGGCTCTTGTCCATCGGTTGTCATTCATACGCACTACGTGTCAGGCACACCTTATTTTCGACTTTTTGGCGTACAGAACAGCGCCTTTGATTTTTGGTCGTTGACGCAGGTCGGAGCTTCGGATTCCATCTCTTACTTGTGTGGAACGGGATACTCCTAGCATTGTCCTTTCGGCTGTGCGTTCGACAACGCTGAGTGACCTTTTAACCTGCTTACGCGGTAACCAGGTTTCTAACACATACGTTAGGAAAGGAAGTACTGTTGAGTCGAAAAGGTGGGCACGGAGTCGGGTGTTCTTTGTTTTCTTCACATAATCCTCGATGCTCTTGAAAGCTCCTCAATCCGCTCGTTTTCTTCTGCTCAGCTCTGGAGCAAGGTTGTTCGTCACACCGATTTCCCCACCTAAATAGACATAACCAGAGCATTCGGAGATATTCGTTTCGTTGAGCGTGAATGAAACATGCGAAACCAATCCGTTCTTCATGAACATCGTTTTTGCGAGATTTAGTCGAAAACCAATCTTTCCACAGGCCTTACCAAAGTCGTCAAGCATACGTTCCGCTTGGCTAATGTTTGGTGTTATAAGGACCACGTCATCAGCAAAACGAAGATGGTGTAACTGCCGACCGTCGATTTCCACTTCCCTATTATCCCATTCCAATGTTCGCATGACGTGCTGAATGGTGGAGGTAAATAATTTTGGTTAGATGGTATCGCCTAGCCTAACTCCACTATTGACGTCAATGTTAATTTGGTTGAGGAATGGTGATATCGTCGTTGTGAAATTTTCGTACACCTCAAGAAGAATCTTTATCCACTGAATAAGTACTCCTTGACCATCCAAGACTGCCTCTAACCCAATTTAGTCAAAGGTCTTCTGTAAATCGATGAAAGTGAGATAGAGCGGTCATTCGTACTCTCGCGATACTTCATTAATCCTTTTCGAAAACCTGCTCGCTCACATGGCTATCGTTCATCCAGTGTTCTGTCAATCGTGTTTAGGATAACTCGAGTGAGTTTGTAGACGACAGACAGCAAGCAGATTGGGGTATAGTTGCCGATATCGTGTAGGTCACTCTTTCTGAACAATAACACGGTCTTACAGGTCCTCCACTGAGTAGAAGCCTTCCATTCAAACAGGTAACGTGTCAAAAGCAGAACCAGTGTGTTTACGAGGACTGGCGGAAGGACCTTCAGGTGCTCTGGTCTTGTCCTGTCCGGACCTGGTGCTGCTCGTTTTTTCACCGACGAAATAGCATGTCGGATTTCGGAAGGTAGAAACGGTAGTACAACATTTCCATCCTTCTTTACTTCATATGACGTAAGGTGGACGTGGCTATCGAAAAGATCCAAGTAGTATTCGTAAATTATTTTCTCCATTGTCTTTTTGGACGCTGTAACTTTTCCGTCTGGGCGTCGGAGTGCAATCGCTTTGGTCTTGTAATTGGCGAAGGACTTTGCGAATGCTTTTCCCAACCTCTGCAGCTTCGGCTATTACTGCTGATTTTCTCTCTCTAAGATCCCTTTTTATTGCTTGTCTGCATTGCTTTGCAAGTTCCGACGTTAGTTCGCGGCTGCCTGCAGCTCGGGCGAATCCACGCTGGCCTATCATCTCGAGTGTTTCTGGAGACAGACGTCTCTTGGTGACTTTCGAACTCTCATCTTTCATAGCGGTAACGTGAAGATGTTGAACGAGGCGATCGTATTCTTCTGTCGATGTTATCGACAACGGCATGTTCCCAACTGCCGACTAATGAGTTGAATGAGTTCCAGTTTGCGGTGGTTCTGGGACTTCGGTTTTGGAATTTAGCGGCTTTTTCTACTTTCCGCGAAAAGTAGAATTTTGCGCGAAGAGGACGATGGTCTCATCCCGTGTAGAATTTTGGGATAACAGCGACGTTGGTTCACAAAACCTTCTATTTACTATGATGTGGTCTATTTCGTTTTGGTACTCTCCATTGAAGGAATCTCATGTCCAGCGCTGAGGGTTTGGCTTCTGGTATTGCGAGTTACTATGGATTGTCTTGCTCGTCATGATAAACTCAGACAGCCGCTCACCCTGTTCGTTCCATTCTAATCCATGGTTCCCAATGTGACGTTTTCCATACGTTCTTCCTGGCCCAATCTTGGCGTTGAAATTTCCAACGATGACCTTGAAGAATGTGTAGTCTTCTCTGTAGAAGTTCTCCAAGTCGAAGTAGAACGCTTCGACTTCTTCTTCGACATAGTTTGATGTTGGGGCGTAAACGACAAAGATTGTCAAAGCCACTTTATGGACGTCTTCTTAATCGTAAACGTCCGGTTCTGGTTGTAAATTGTTCGAATGAATCGATGTTCATGGGCAAACTCGTGTTGAAAAAACGCCGACGGCGCCGACTCCTTTGCTGTCGCATGTTCCGAGGAGTAATTCTTCTCCGGTGTCATAGACGGCGTTGAAAGGCTAGCGTCTTCTCGTCTCGACCAGGCCGATGACGTCGTACCTTATCCTTCTTGCTTGCATGGCCAAGTCTTCTATCGAAGCCTCGGATGCAAGTGTACGTGCATTGCAGGTGCAGATCGTCACCATAGTTTTTTGAAATTCAGGCAGCTTCCATTGGCCGTGAGATTTTAGCAGCATCTCCATACTCGTCCTACCCCACGCTGCGACATTGGGTGCTCTTTCGAGTTCCGGGGAATGAGGCATGTTTTTTAAAACTGTTTATCATTTCTTGACACCCACGTATAGCTTGCTGGGCTCTGAACGTGAAGGCTGAGTATACTCACGGGTAGCTTTCCAGGCTCTCCAAGAGTGGTCATGGATCTCGTTTGTTGGAAGCGGCTTTTAACCACCTCCCATATACTTCCCAGTCGCTTGATTGCAGGCTTTTGGCGGAATTGACTCGTAGAAAATCCGTATTAGCAGGAACGCACCCGCACACGTATGCATGAATACGCCTAGAAAATTTAGAAAGTATGTGCCAAATCAGCCCAGCAGAAACAGGGAGCCCATCCTCAGATACACCTGCGTCTCAAGGAAGCAAAGGTCGCTTTCGGTCTGCGATTAACCCCTATCGGCCACCTGGGGACGCGCCACGTAGCCTCGCGACTAATCGGCTCGAGATCCCTCATGTGAGAGAGATAATTGGAACGTAACACTTTACCGTGAAAAAATTATAGGAGGCAAATTAAAAGTGCAAGTTTGCGATTTCGGCTACAGCACCACGTTAAATTGGCTTAATGCTGGTTTGTGCTCTCCTGCTCATTCTCGTTGAAGGGTGCTCTTAGCACAGCCAGGGTAAAAAAACTGGCGCAAACAAAGTCAGAGCAAGTGCTTCTGTGGAGCCTTGGGTGATACATGAGCCCCTTAAAAGGGTACTCGTGAGTTTGAATGTGGAGTGGGCTCCAAGTTTTGCAAATATCTCAGCGTCATTGTGGTTGTGTCTCTCGTAATGTCGTCCAGTGAAAAAATATTAAGCAACGAATAAAATGTTAAACATCTATAAAAACTCACTATTTTGTTGAACAGCAAGCACAGGAGATTGCTATCATAGATTAATTGTCTACAACAACTTACGTTTCTGTAGATTTCGCCTTCATGCGAGCCCTGGGAAGATTAAGTTAACCTCAGCGTAGTCCGCCTAGCACCTCCATGACCCCAATAGAAAAAGCCGCAGCACTGTCTTTTCAAATGGATTAGATTTACAGCTATGATAAATATAGGCTACTACAGTCTCCTCAATCGTAGCTATCAATTCACTGAATTATTTGACATCTATTCCTGATCTCATTAAACTATGGAAGCTATTTGAATAGGTTTTCCAACTGGTCATCGATTTGAGTACCATAAAACATTTGCGAAATCTTCCATTCATGATGCCAATAACCATAAAAGGAAAACGTTTTTCTAGAAAAGAATCGATCGATGATGAGTGGAAAAAAGTATAAAAACATTTATCAAAACTGTTATAACACCGCTTTAATGGTTTCCTTTAGAAATAAACCAAAAACTCACTCGCACTGGGTTCGAAAGTGTAAGACGACGGCTTCAAATTTCTTCAGCTTCTTTTGTTTTCTAAAGAACAATCAAAAGCTTGTGAAAAAGTATGAGAAGGAGCGAGGAGCCGTTCACGAACCTTTGAAGAAATGCTTAGCGGATAATAACTCACCAGCTAGTGAGTATAACGCTGAGAATTCAATGAGAATGAAGTTAGTGAAGAAACTGTCATTTAAGTTTTTCTTCAAAGAACTTCTAAAAATGCGCACGTTGCCTTTTAGTAAAATTAATGAACGATTGCTATTAGACGACAGGGCAAACAACTGTGGACCATCGATTCGGAACATCGACTTTGAGGAGGACGAAGAAACGTTAGCCGAATCGACATTTTTATCAACCTCATGTTAGCTTAGTGATCTTGAATGCGATTGATCTTTAATGCCGAGGGTTAATGAAGGTTGGTTTGAAAAATCCCGACTTAGTTTTATTAGGATTTAAACAAAATTTGCTAGCCAGTCAAATAGTTTCGGTACCAGCAGACATTTCGCATCTAAAGATCGAAGTGCCAACTTGTCCCGTCCTATACTTACTTATCAAGACCCATAAGTTAACACGCGCTGATGATCTGGCGTCTACCGACCCCTCCACTTTTAAAGTGAGACCCATCATCAGTTGTGTAGACGGGCCTACAGATAGAATTGCTTGGTTTATAAACCTAATTCTCAACCAGTTGCTTAGGCACATACCAGCCCATCTCACGAACACCCAAATGTTCCTAGACCGTCTGCGTAACGCACGTCCCAAAAGCGCGTACGTTATGGAATCGTTCGACGTTACCGCTCTTTACACTAACGTGTCGAACGACTCCGCAATGCAAGCCATCCGTGAGCTTCTTGAGAAACACGAAAGAGCGATTAACATGTATGGCTTTTCGATTCAGCAGCTTATGGTCCTCCTGAAGGTCTGTTTAAACTGCTCGATCTTCAGATGGTCCGGGAAATATTACGCACAAATTAGAGGGTTGGCAATGGGACAGCGACTGGCACCAACCCTTGCCGTTGCCTTTATGTCTAAAGTGGAAGCACCAGTAATCGATCTCACGCCATTACTCTACTGTAGGTACATAGATGATTGTTTTGTCATCTGCTCCACACAAGAGGAGATGGACAAATGCTTTAAGTTATTGAATGAACAGTCAGAGTACATAAAATTCACCCGTGAGAAACCGAAAGAAAACTGGCTTCCATTTCTAAACCT